>JBAMJV010005254.1:0-29190 GCA_037951105.1 Echinarachnius parma | reverse complement strand
TTACTACTTCTACAACTGCTACTACTACTAGAAATACTACTAGAAATACTACTACTACTACTACTACTACTACTACTACTGCTACTACTGCTACTACTACTACTACTAATACTACTACTACTACTACTACTACTACTATTACTACTACTACTACTACTACTACTACTACTACTACTACTACTGCTACTGCTGCTACTACTACTACGAATACTACTACTACTACTACTACTACTACCACTACCACCACTACTGCTGCGTAATAATAGTGATGCGCCGCGAGTGTCGAAAGACGGAACGTGCGCTATATATGTAGCCACCATTATTATTACTATTACTACTACTACTACTACTACAACAACAACAACTACTACTACTACCATTACTACTAATCCCAGCTCCCTTTACTACTTTTACTACTACTACTACTCATGGGCGTCGATACTTATACGTAATTATACCTATTCATCAGGGGGGGGGGGGTGAATTAATAGATCATTCCCCCTGATGAATGGGTATCAATTACAGATCTACGCCCCTACTACTACTTCTACTACTACTACCCAGCTAGCCACCTGACGTTGGGCCGATGTCGGAATTTGGTTGCCGGATGTCGGCATATCGCCGTTGGCTCGAGGTTAAAATGTCCGCCAGCCCAACATCGTCACGACGTAATTTTTGTGATATATTGGCATAACGTCATTTTCCGACAATGGCCCAACATCATCTCATGACATGATGTTGGGCCATTGTCGGAAAATGACCTTATGCCAATATATCACAAAAATGACGTCGTGACGATGTTGGGCTGGCGGACATTTTAACCTCGAGCCAACGGCGATATGCCGACATCCGGCAACCAAATTCCGACATCGGCCCAACGTCAGGTGGCTAGCTGGGTACCTCTACTACTACTAATACTACTACTACTACTACTACTACTACTACTACTACTACTACTACTACTACTACTACTACTACTACTACTACTACTACTACTATTTCTACTACTACTACAGTACTACTTCTACTACTATTAACAATAATAACGATACTGATGAGGATAATTATACGCATAATTGATTAGTTTTCGATAAATCACAACTATTTACGTCATACGGTGCCCTATGCTGGACTCGAAACACCCGAGTTGTGTCCATCTAAAATGCATACTGTTAGTACAATCAAACACAATGTATATCAGGCGAGAGTTACACTGTCTTTGTTTTGGAAGCCAAAAAGTTGTGAGAAGTAACGGTCATAATTTTAAGACAAAACAATACACTTGGTTTTTCACACCGTGAAAACGCTCCAATTTAACACTGTGGTCCACACTGTGAAACACAGTACGTTCACACTGTGTTCACACTGTGGAACACTATTTTCTTTCCGGTAGGAATGGAACGTGTTTTTTTTCCAGCATAATTAGGTGACGTTTGTAAGCACACATACACATACCTTCAGTCGCGTCATTGCCACGGCAGATTCAGCGATCAATTTCACCGCTAACGCCATTGGCCCGCTGATCACTCGCATAACACCAATAAGAGAGATGAAAGTAAATGCCTTGGAAAAGAAATGTATAATGGGAAGAATGTTGAATACAACGAATCCCCTGTAGAAGATAGATATATAGTGTTTTCTATGTTTTCTTACGGTGTTTATTATTAATGTGTTGTCTTACTATTCACCATACCGACGCAGACCAACTTTTTGAACTATATAGTGATCACATGGATTCGGTTCTATGCAATGTATCTAATAACTTTACCTGAATCAAGCGATTAACTCATTGTATCGAAATTGGTTCTCAGTCTTCTCTTAGCCAGTTAGCATGCTTTGCATAATAATAATTTTAAAAATCCGCCTTACTTTTCGGTTGTTTCATTTCCCCATGCTTTCGAGATATTGAAAATTCAATTTGACAAAATGAAAGTCACGGGAATCACTTCAACTGCGTATTAACTTTATATCATGCGTATGCAGTACGGCAAAGGGTAAGCAAAATAATAACACTATATTTACATTTTCGGTCATTACTCTACCATGTCTACCATTAATTTTGTCCACATCACTATGCAGTGGACATATTAGAGCACATAAATACACATGTCATTTCTCCTTTGTCAGCTCTTACATAATGGCATCATTGTTATTATACATGTATATCACTTTAAAGTAGTATCTCACATCAGTTGCAGTGAGAGTGTTCCCAAGGGCGATGTGTATGATAATAGACAGAACGGCGGCGAGACCGTTCACAGTTATGGACAGGGTAGCAGTCATGCTCTGCAAGATGCCCGAGGTCTCCAGGAGCTTCTGTTCCATCTTGCGATGACCTGCAACCAGATCGTATGAGCGAGAGAGAAGGTGGGAAAAGAGAACTAGATATTATATATCTTTAAAGTAGTATCTCACTTCGGTGACTGAGAGAGTGTTACAAAGGGTGATGTGTATGATGATAGACGGTGAGGCCGTTCACAGCTACGGACAGGGTAGCAGTCATGCTCTGCAGGATGCCCGAGGTCCCCAGGAGCTTTTGTTCCGTATTTCGATGTCCTGCAACCAGATGGCAAGAAGGAGAGAGGGAAGGGTACAGATTAATAGTTAATGGATATCTTCAAAGCAGTATCTCACATTGGCGTTGGGTCTTCCCAACAGATGCTGATGGAGAAGACGAAGGCTGACGGCGGCGACAGATGAAAAGGAAGAGGGAGGGGCAGGGGTATGAGTTAGAGGGGAAGGAGGATAGGGAGATGGGTGGGGAGTGGGGTAAAAGCAAGGGAGAGAAAGAGAAGGGGTAGAGAGAGAGCTAGAGACAGGGTGAGGGTGAGAGGCCGTGGAGATGGGATATACATAGGGGTGAGAAGATATGATGACAGAATGTATCAATTCGAACCATACGCTGCGTCTATCGGATTGTAACGATAAACAACGACAGATCTTATAATAAAACAAGGTTGAGCGTATTATATAATACAAGATACACAAAGCTAAATAACCCGTCTGATCAGTATAGCACACTCCCGCAAAAGCGGATCGTTCAGAGTCTCGACTTTCCGGGATTCTTCCCAAGGTGCTGTGCGATGGTCTCGGAGCACGCCGTCATCTATATTCTTGTTCAGACCGTATGGATAATTAGAAACCAATTTACACGGCCGTCGATCAAGAAATAAAGCAAATTTGTACGTGCCACGTCATATTGTCAGCTACAGTTAGATAAACCGTGCATCGCAATTAATGCGACTGAAATATCATTCTCAAATATTTTGAAGCGACTTGAAGCATTCACAATGTTGACATTTCATTACATATTTAGGCAGTTAGTGCAAAACAAACAAACACGGTGGATTATTTTAATCGTAATACATGGACAAATGCACTAACGTTTATTCAATATACGTTGATGCATTTGTCCATGTATTTACATTAAACAAAACTACCTACCGTTTGGGGTTTTGTAAAGATGGTCAAGTCATGAACGGAAGGCGGATCTCCATTCAGTTTGTACAGCGAGGCTGTGTGCAGTGAACCGCAAAGCGGATCATAATTCATTATCCCGCTCTAGCGGGACTACGAGCGATCCCGCTTTTACGGGAGTGTGCTACACTGCGGATGATGGCAAGGCATACAGCTTCGAGTTTTCTTGAGTGATATTTGTACGGGCAATTCCACACACGGAATTGAAGAATAGAAAAGAAAAGAAAAGAAAAACTAAATTCTCGGCATTAATGATAATAAGATTGTCACGCCGTTATCGTGAGGAATGCCCATATACAAGTCATTATGCTCAAATAGCTGATGAATTACATTCTTGTATCACTTTTAGTTTTCGGGTTTACCTTCGACAGTTTTCCCAAACGGTATCTCCCAGGCGTACATCTTGATGAGTTTGATGTAGTTGAGAATTTCGTTTGTTCTCTGGACCCGCGCGTCAGTCACCTGTATACACTTCGCACGAATTGCTTTCATTACGCCACCCACGACCGTCTGCATGCATATTGAATTAACAGAACAATAAATCATAAACATGGATGATATATAATTTGAAACCGAATACAACTTTCTTAAAGAGTCTTTTCATTGATTATAAATTGAGTCGAATTTGGTATGATTGTGAAGGTAATCTTGTACTTTACAAGCCTCGAGAAATTCAGATTTTTTGAAATTTTTTAAAGATTTTTAAATCGAAATTGAAAATGAGAAAAAATCACCCTCCAAACCAGGCCCAAATTCACTCCGATCTCGCCGCTTAGATCGATGACGTGTGGCAAGGGGAGCATGCGCAATCGCCGCGGTATGATAGATCAGTTTGCGTGCAGTATTCGTTACAACAACCACCGCTTGCTCGTTTTGCAACATCGGAAATGAAGAAACAAAAATCTAGAAAATTGCCCAATGTTAGTGTAAAAGTACATATTTTACCGTATTGTGGTTATTTTCACTAAATTAGAGATTTGTTTGACAAATTGAGAGACGCAAATTGAACGTGCCTCGAAAAAAAAAAAATGCCCGTCAGTTGAATGATACGGAACACGCACTAGAGTTTCAGCGGCCCAGCCCCGCGAGACAGGCTGTGCTCTAGCTACCTAGCTACCTACAAGATTATTACGATCACACCTATTCTAGACTATATCTTATTTTACTTACATGTTTGTAGGGCTTTTAAAACAAATACGAGAACAATTACCTGCAAAAACAGCAAAAAAATTGCGCTGATTATAGTGCACCGTTACTCACTAACGCGAGCTGAATTGAAGCGAGCTACATATACACTGCACTAACCGCTGTATATTGCATGCATATTGTCCACCGTATCGCGCACGCTCGAGGCTCTGCACGGATCATGCATGCTGCCAGCGAGTATGATTCAACTCACAGACTAGGTGATTCATTTACCGTACCTATTTTTACTTTATCAGACACATTAATGAATAAAAGAATAACTTTACAACGAATATAAATTGTTATTTTATTAGTTCAAAAAGTTTAAACCACCATAATTGTATAGAAAATTGTTTAAACAACCACGGAATCCTCGGTATAAAGGGGTATAATTCCTGTATATTACGTGGTTACCACGTAATATACGGGAATTATACCGAAGCTTCCTATTGGATAACCCCTATGGTGACGTCACTACAACACACACAGCTACTGACTCCGCTCGTCGCTGGATTGGGGGTTTTGAGGCAGTGTTTAATATGATCATTTTTTTCAATTTTTGGATGTGCTAGTACTTGGAAATTAATATTTTCATATTCTGTATGATCTCAACTTTCTGTAAAGATATAATTTGGCTAATATTGGTTTTTCTTTGAATAAAATCTTTAATACAACTAACTGTTTTGCTGGACGTATATTGACAGGACATTATGTGTGTATTGATTAAAAAAAAA
The DNA here is from genome assembly GCA_037951105.1 of Echinarachnius parma. Lineage (NCBI taxonomy): Eukaryota > Metazoa > Echinodermata > Echinoidea > Clypeasteroida > Echinarachniidae > Echinarachnius > Echinarachnius parma. The sequence continues at coordinate 23,794 of JBAMJV010005254.1, read as the reverse complement.
CATTATATATAAGATAACTCGTAATTTAATCGACTGTTCATACTACTTATCGTAAATAGCATCCATGTTTATGATTTATTCGTAAAACACTTGCAGTTGTTGTAAGTGTCCAATTATTGTAACTATTCGGTCAACAGACAATCAGCATGGGGCATTACAGCTGTTGCCATGGACCATGGTAGTTACAATAATTGGACACTTACCAAAATTGCAACAGTTTTATGAAATGGGCTGGTGTCTAGTTGCTAGTAGCGAACAATTAAGATATGTATGAAGATGGAGACGACGATGTTCCTTTAATAAATTACGATGTCAGACATTGACTTCGAAGTTACGTCCTCATAATTGGAAGGCGATCATTAATTTCACGTAAAGTGATCCATTAACTTTGTTATACATTATTTAACCATAATAACGTGGAGCTTTCACACTTCCCGTGCATAGATGTTGTTTGGCGTATGGTAATAGAAGCATGACATTAGTTTTGATTTTCAAATGTCTCCCTAATAATCAATATATTATATAAGATGGAATTGAAAAGCGTTTCGGAACGCGTTTCGACCGTATTCAAGAGTATCTAAATTCAGATACTTTACGCGAACACTTGAGAATATAATCTGACCCATTTTCACTAGGTAAACGTTGTTGTATTTCTTTGATATACCACATAATATTAACAATAATAGTACATTGATATCGATATTAAAATATTAAGGTCTCGCATATCTTACAAAGTAAATGGATCAATTAAATTTGCCACAACACAGACACCCAAGCGTATGACTTACGATGAGGGGGAAGATGACAAGGTAGGATGTCAATGTCCCAGCCACGCCCCCGATACCGACCACGAGTTGGATGGCGATGAGGGAGGCGACGAGGAGGCCGGGCCCCACGACGAGGAAGCATCCGAAAATATACGCGTCGAAGATCCGTAAGCTGTCGTTGGCGCAGAGATTGATGATCTTGTAAAAAAAAAAAAAATAGAATGTGGATATAATTAATACATCAATCAAATACAAATACAAATATAAATATAACTTTTATGTATTATTATCTTTCGTTTTGGTCGTTGTCCTTTGATATACACGAAATCCTTCGTAGTTTCATGTTAACCGCATGTTGATACAAATTTAGTTAAATACTTGTAAGCTAAATGTATTCATGTTATTATGTTATTCATGGTATTCGTCTTATTTCGTCCACCCTGAATAAAATTAATTTAAACTTAATCTGACATGGACCAGAGTTTGAATTCTTTGTTCTTCGTTACATTTGGAATAATTTGAATACATGCATAGGATGTAATTTATATTTCGGCATTATTAAATTATACAACGCTGTACAATAATTCTCACCTCTGCCGTATACCGTGGGTTTTGACGCTACGAACAAGGAGCTGCAGGCGAATTATTAATCACTAATCTGACATGGACCAGAGATTTTGAATCCCATTCTTCGGTATACATTCGGATTTATTAGAAAAAACAAGGCGATAGCCGTAATGTGTCTCGCCCAATTGCGCGCATTCATGCCAAATCAAGTTTGGTTACAAACAGATGCAGGGTTGGAAAGTTATCAACCATTATAGAGTCTTGAAGGTAAACTTTCAAGTTTGACCTTATTTGACCTTTGACCCCAGCATGTCATGGAGGACAATGTAGGGCATCTACCAATCAAGTTTGGTTACAAACAGATACAGGGTTGGAAAGTTATCAACCCTAATAGACTCTTACCCCAAAACACTTCACATTGACCCTCATTTGACCTTTGACCTACTTATGTGACCTTTGACCCCAGCATATCATGGAGGACAATGTAGGGCATCTACCAATCAAGTTTGGTTACAAACAGATGCAGGGTTGGAAAGTTATCGACCCTAATAGACTCTTACCCTAAAAACTTCACATTGACCCTCATTTGACCTTTGACCTACTTATGTGACATTTGACCCCAGCATATCATGGAGGCCGGTATAGAGCATCTACCAATCAAGTTTGGTTACAGACAGATGCAAGGTTTGAAAGTTATTCAAATTTGTGTAAGCGTCACTGACGGACTGACCGACATCGGACCTACGGACGGACGGACGGACGGAAGAAATTTGGACCCCTTAGTCTCCCCTCCACCTACGGTGGGCTCGACAAAAATTAGGCAATTAGTATACGACGTTGTACACTAACTCTCACCTTTGCAGCACCGTGGGTTTTGACGCTACGGAGATGCGCGAGACGACGGAAGGTGAGTGTGAGGATGCCGCTGCGGACACGGGTGGCCGTGCGGCACCCGTACACGAAGTAGAGGACATCCATGTTGATACGGAGGAGGCACAGGACGGTGGTAGTGAAGGCGAGCACGAGGCCATACCACAGTCGCTGGTCGCTCTCGTCTTCGATGTACGCCAGCAAACGGAAGACGATGATTGACTGCATGATTCAATATACGGTTAACGTAAATTAGAATTAATACTTACGAGCATTAATATAGCGCAGCTGCTGAGCTGAGTTCCAAAAGGCGCTAAATCCACTTTCCATAAACATTGAGTAAAAGATATCTCAGTACATTAATATGCTACATAGCCATCTAGGAATAAACATTTCAGGACAAATTACACAATCAAAAAGGCTATACGATATTATATTTAGATTTTGGGCTAATATTACGCACAAAACTTCAAGCCTTTTTTAATTCAGTAAAAAATCATCAATATTTAATATTGGATTTGAAATTGCATTTTCTTGATATCAAAATTCTTACAAATCGAAAACAAAACACGCCTAAGCTTTGGAATATGTTTGATTCCTATCATAACAAATGGCATATAACGTAAATGTAAGTTTACATTATAATATGTGGTCAACATACATGGCGGGGACATACGACGGCTCTGTCCTATTGCCTGATACATGTATAAACATGTGACTGTTACGAATAGTTACCGAAACTAGGAAGGTTGCGATCAACCCGATCATGTTGGCTGTGACAGCAACTAACAGTCTTGAGAACGCGAATCGAAACACCGCCTTTCCGAGGGACGCGTCTTGCACCCCTTTCTTCGTGAGCTCCTCCTGCCAGTACTGCTCCAAACTGGCAAACATCGGAGAAAATAATTATGACAAGGTATAATATTGTATATTTATATTTCGCAATATCCACCTTCACATGCGCTCAAAGTGCACTAGCATTCAAGTTGGTTGACAAGGAGGCATGGAGGCCTTGATAAATTACTACTTATTATTGATTGACACCGGTAACACGAACACCACGCTCGCGCCACCCTGGTCATAACATGCTGTATATCAATCCGTATCGTAAATAATTCTGCTCTCTTTCTCCTCAGGTTCGTTATCATTATCATAATGATTAGCTATCATGATCATTATTTGCATTGTGTCAATTATTAGCATTATTAAACCATGTTCCTACATTCTAAATTATCTCCCTGCTCTCTTTCTTATATACGTCTTCTCATTATTATGATTATCAATGTTCGTACGATCCAGGGATTGAATAACTAAATGTATCCGTAACAAAATTGGGGGCTAGTCCGGAGTTAGAATGTTTCCTCCTCGACCTCCTCCTTCTTCTTCTTCTTCTTCTTCTTCTTCTTCTTCTTCTTCTTCTTCTTCTTCTTCTTCTTCTTCTTCTTCTTCTTCTTCTTCTTCTTCTTCTTCTTCTCTTCTTCTTCTTCTTCTTCTTCTTCTTCTTCTTCTTCTTCTTCTTCTTCTTCTTCTTCTTCTTCTTCTTCTTCTTCTTCTTCTTCTACTACTACTACTACTACTACTACTACTACTACTACTACTACTACTTCCACTTCTTCCTCTTCCTTTTATTCTCCTTCTCCTTCTTCTTCTTTTTCTTTTTCTTTTTCTTCTTCTTCTTCTTCTTCTCCTTCTTCTCCTCCTTCTTCTTCTTCTACTTCTTCTTCCTAATATGTGATAGCTCTTGCTCTGTTTTTGTTTTTACTTTTGCATCATCTACTCCTTAACGTCTAGTGTATTCACTGAATCCGACTGGTCGCAACTGAGAGCTGTTTTAATATCAGATCCGTCAAACAGAGCATTGAGTTAAGTCTGTATAATAAATATATCCCTGGTATAAAATATTATTTAAAGAGCGAACTTGACATACCTGTTTGCATTGTTTTCCCCCTTTTCATACTCGGATAAGGTCCAGAGATCAGACGCCCTCAGACGTCTTTTATTGGCGAGGCGGAACAGGGGTGACATCCATGTAAGCCATATGTAAGAGAGGGGACCACAGCGGTCTATCGGATGCTCCTTCGTCATCTTTCTGAATGTTATATTATTGGATACAAAACTGAGTGAATAATAATGAATTCCAAATAATTAATTTATATATAGCGCATTTCCAATAAATACAAATGTTCGATTCGCTGTGCATCCTCTACAAGACTACGATACAATTATGTCTTCAAGTTTTCTTTTAAATATGTCTACTGTGAGAGACAACCTCAATTTAACTGGCAAACTATTCCACACTGTAGGGCCAGCAAATAAAAATGTTCCACACCATTTGAATGTATTATTGGGACCATCGACATTGAGGTATGTACTCTGGAACGAAGATTATAGTTAGACTACACAATGAAGTAACTTCGACTGAGTGAGTCGACCAAACTCAATGTATCTCTAAAGCCCGGCGCAGACAGAGCCGACTCGACCCGATCTAACTGGTTTTCAGTCAGGCTAGAGTCAGTTTCGCTCAGTCGGATCCGATTCGACATGTTGAATCGGCATCGAATGACCTCTGACTGGCAGTTGATTGACAAAACCGGAGTCCTGAGGCAACATGTTTTGTACACAAATCACGAAATTTAGCGATTTTCGGGCTGACATGTATAGACAAAAGGTCACGTGACTTCGTAACGTAGGTCCGATTTTGAAAAAAAAATATTTAAAAAAGATGCGCAAGACCCAAAAGAGAAAAGTCATGAAATTTCAGCGCAAGATGTTTTCGCGTTAAAGGGACAGTTCCTATTTTACAAAACGTCTGAACAGTTTCCAGTTGACGGATGGGGATGAATGTAACACATAAATACAAAATCAGATCGAACAGCCCTGTAATTTGGATTCTACGAATGAAAAACGAATGCGTCCCTCCATCAAACTATACAGACTGTCCCAGAAAAAACGAAACCGGGTTTCATGCAGAAATTGTATGTTATAATGAATAATTAATGATATATATATGTCTGAAAAGCTCTGCGTCTCTTCTTTCATTTGATATATAACTTATGGCACATAGTTCACGCACGACTGAATTAGAACGATGGAAAGTGGTGTGACCAAGATTCTATTTGCACGCAGAAATTGCAAGTTTGGGTGAGGTTTTGGGGTGAGTTTTAAGGGTAGTAACGTACTTATTTTGAAAAAGGACAAATACCGCATACAAATTAATAATTTTATCTTGTATATGACACATCATGATTACAAAATAAATGATTTATGCCAGAGAACGAGTACAATGAAAACATGCTTGATTCCAGCCCAAATGAGTAACTTTCCTGATCTAGCCTGTTTCCCATGTTTTCCCTGATCCCCATGTTTGTGTAAATTCACTCATGCATCACAGTCCATTGTCAGCTGCTAATTCAGGAAAGCTGAGCGACTTCTTACTCAACTTTCACTCATTTGGGCAGAAATCAGTCATGTTTTCATTGTACTCGTTCTCTGGTATAAATCATTTATTTGTTTAGCATGAGGTGTCATGTAAAGATAAAAATATGAACTTTTATGTGGAGTTTGTCCTTTTTAAAAATAAGTACGTTTACAACCCTTAAAACTCACCCAAACTTAAAATGTATGCGTGCAAATGGAATATTGGTAACACCCCTTTCCATTGTTCTAATTCAGTCATGCTTGAATTATGTGCCATAAGTTGTACATCAAATGAAAGAAGAGACACAGAGCTTTCCAGACATATATATATCATCAAGGAAATTATTCATTATGACAGAAAATTTCTGCCATGAAGCTCGGTTTCGTTTTATCTGGGACAGTCTGTATATCGGTCAATAAAGGAGTTTAACTGGTTTAGCATAGTATTACAACAATATTGTACTTATTCTGGTATAGGTATTGTGAAGCCGACATTTGTAAAGGTATGTCACTGAAAAAGATCTAAAAAATGAAGAATATGTAATTACCCAGCTAGCCACCTGACGTTGGGCCGATGTCGGAATGTGGTTGCCGGATGTCGGCATATCGCCGTTGGCTCGAGGTTAAAATGTCCGCCAGCCCAACATCGTCACGACGTCATTTTTGTGATATATTGGCATAACGTCATTTTCCGACAATGGCCCAACATCATCTCATGACATGATGTTGGGCCATTGTCGGAAAATGACCTTATGCCAATATATCACAAAAATGACGTCGTGACGATGTTGGGCTGGCGGACATTTTAACCTCGAGCCAACGCGATATGCCGACATCCGGCAACCAAATTCCGACATCGGCCCAACGTCAGGTGGCTAGCTGGGTACAGGTAGTCAGTTTAAGCGAGGTTTGGTTATTTTGTTTAGTATCCGCTTATGCCGTTGTTATTTATGCGCGGGTCACGTAGCTAGCGCGGGTCACGTAGGGGTCACGCATAGCGATGTAGTACTCCGTGAAATCCGTGTGCGAACTTTCTCACCGGGTGAATACACGTATAATGCACAATTAAAGGGACTTAGTAACATTGTCCAAATCCTCAAAATAAAATTGTAATTCTAGCGGTTCCTTTATACCTTGTTGTATTCGTATTAACAATAAAATCATGGGACAGCTTTCGGTTTTTCAAATTTCCCTTTCATTACAAAGATATGTATGATTGAAGTATTTAGATAAGAAAATCTCCGGGCGAGATTTTCATCCCTGTACAAAGTGAATGCAGTGAGTTGGTGAATATCACCCAATATCACTTTGCATTTTCGCTCATTACTTGGCCATACATTGTCCATTTGACCTGAAATTTTCACACAATACCCTGAGGACATATGAGATAACAACAGTATACATTGCATCAACCATTCATCAGTTTTTGCACATTCTCAACAAAGTTACTAGATCCCTTTAAATGTTGGACGACGGATTATTAGTTTTAGGTCTATAACTCCACGAAAAAGAGATTTCAAGCCCTAATTTTTCAGGCATGTTATTAAATGACATTTTCTTTCATATAAGACAATATCCTCGCAACTTTTGAAATTTGGCTTGCAAAAGAGGGTCTGTCCCTTTAAAAATTTATCGCGAAAAAGTCGAGGGGGGCAATTTAGCCCACCCCCCCCCCCCCCCCCCCCCCCCCCGGGCTATTGAGGGTTAATAGTCGTTATTTTTGTCTGCGTTCTTTCGTTCTTTGGTTGGGTATACATTGTAAATCACTCGGGAATTTATAGTTTGACGGGTCCACTTTATTCTTCATAATTTAAAATTGATCTATTGACAAAACAAATTTGTCATTTATTGTGTTCTGTTTTTCAGATTTACAAGCAAGGGTATGCAGACAATTATCTATTAAAAATCTATTATATTAATACGGTAATGCTTCAACCCCCCGAATCGCCTCCCACACGGGCGCGCCTCCCCCAGAGAATTATGCGACTCCCCGACCGTCGTCATCGAAGGGAATACGTTTTGCGGAGGACGTAGAGGCATTCCCGAGTCACCCCCGCCCCGTGGTCGTCGTCCAGATCGAATAAAATGGAGGTTGCACAATTCCGGCTGCCTGTTTAAGACGCCGAGCATTGACTAACGATTTACCGCCGCAACATTGTTTGACGAATATAAAACGGAGTTTAAAAAGCAAGATATATATTGAGAAACCCTTCTAAATTGTACACGTTGCGCAACTACGCAGGTTTTGATAAAATAGTAATATTTATATTACGCGGATGGTATGGTAATGATCGATATTGCCGTTTGGCATCGTGTTTGCAAGACCATAGAGTACAGAAGCCATGACGTCATAAAAATCTGTTTTTAGAATTTTCAAATTTGAACTTCATTTTCATAAAGAGCATGAAAAATAATGTCTAAATACCGAAAATCAATAGAAATATGTTAAGTATTGGCTGAGATCTGCTCATGTAATATTCAATGCATGTATAGAATGCTACTATTCCCTTCAAGGGAATATACAAGAATATGAAAAAAATGTATACGTGGGAGAACTTAGTTTGAATATGAAACGTTTAGGGGACACGAGGTTATGTGGCATGCAGGCAATTGTAGTCGCGGGAGGGGGGGGGGGGGGGGGGGGGGGACGCGGCGAAGCTACTTTATTACTATTAGCAAGGACCCGAACATAGTGTACTGTATCTAATTTAAAACAAGCGGAACAAATTATGGACCATATGAAATATTATTAGGGATAACTGAATAACTTTCCATGAGTACTAAACCATCATGAACTTGGTATACATTGGCTGGATGTATCATTGGACGGGGCCCCGACGGGTTGTGTGGCGGGATTGAGTCGTCCGAGTCTATTTTGTCTATGGGAATAGTAAAGTTTTCAAGTGTCGTTATGTCATCATCGCCTTTCTCTCACAAAAAAAAACGCGGATTTCCGCGGGTACAGCTAGTTTCTTTAGAATTATAATGAAAGATATCATGGAACAAGAACCAGCAGCGAAGGATTATCAAAATACGCCTCCCCGGTGCGAAGTTCATTGTGTATAGTTAAATGTTGCGGTAATGATCGGGGAGGGATGAATGAGCAGGGTGGGTCGATATCGCACGCCCAGCAGAGCAGAGGACTGAAGTTACCGCTGTATTGTACCATGGGCGGGGGTCATGCCAGCATGCAATTGACAGTACGAAACACTGGAGCGGCTTGCGCTTTGTACGAATTTTACTGTGTATGGCCGCCGCGATACGAAAGCTTTGCTGATTGGCCGATGAATAACAGTAAACTGCGCGCATGCGTTATATTGTTTGTGATCGATCGTGAAAAGCGAACGGTCAAACAAACCAAAAACTTGTTCAACCGCTCGCTCTGTGAGGATGCTTTTCTGAATGGATGCGAAACTTTAAACCCGATTTTCTCCGTTGTTTGACAAATCGCTGGGCTCTGGTCCGCGTTATTATATTGCGTTTTTCTTTCCTTCATGAAAATTATATGTAGCAAGTTATACATCATTTTAAAGCTGAAATCCGAGAGAATTCAAAACACTAAAAATCTCAATTTTGATATTTCCGACGAATTACCCAAAGTGACAGAGGCCGAGGGGACACATATGTGATGACTTTGTACTAACATTGATTAATATATGCTACTAATATTCCATACATTTTGTACACACAATTTTAATTTTGTAAAATTTTCTCAAAATGTATGTTTACCCTTCGTTTGAGTTCAACATATGTTTTGTAGAATACATTTATACATAACATATCATGAATTGGGGGAATGGAAAAGTGTGACTATGAAGAAAACTGTAAAAATGGGAATATTTGTGAACAAAACATATGAGAAGTAGTCCACACACTTATCAGAGCGCGTTGCCGATTTCAGTTCCCCGTAGGAGTAAATGGACATCTTCAAAGAGCCATAGTTTTCTTGTTTCTTACCCGATTATGCTCTTACTTTCAGAGATTATTCCTCCTAATCTCTTCAAGTCTATGCAAGCAACATTTTGCTTGGGTCTTATTGTCCTTTATAAGGGGGTGGGGATTCAATTTGCTGAAAATGTACTCGGAAAAGCCCCAAAAAGGGGTCAATTCTCATCTCAAGAACGATCATGATTGTGTTGAATATCAAATAACACCACCGGCTTATCAATGCATAACAGTGTACTTCCCCTCTCCCTGAAAGGGACAGGTCCACTTTTACAAAACGTCTGAACAGCTTTCAGTTGACGGATGGGGATCAGTGTAACACACAAAAAAAAATCAGAGCGAACAGCCCTCTAATTTGGATTCTACGAATGAAAAACGAATGCGTCCCTCCATTTAAACTTTATATCGGTCAATAAAGGAGTTCAACTGATTTAGCATATTATTACAACAATATAGTACTAATTCTCGTAAAGGTATTGTGAAGCCGACATTTGTTAACGTATGTCACGGAAAAAGATCTCAAAAAGAAAGAATGTATAATTACATGTAGTCAGTTTAAGCGATGTTTGGGTATTTGCTTGGTAAACGCTCACACATTAGTACTTATGCGCGGGTCACGTAGCTAACGCGGGTCACGTAGGGGTCATGCATACCGATCTGGCGCTCCGTGAAATCTGTGTACGAACTTACTCACCGGCCGAAAAATACGTATGTACCCATTTAACCGAGGTCCCTAAGTTTAATCAGTTTTAGGTCTATAACTACACGAAAAAGAGATTTCAAGCCCTAATTTTTTCAGGCATGCTATTAAATGACATTTCCTTTCATATAAGACAATAACCTCGCAACTTTTAAAATTTTGGCTTGCAAAAGAGGATCTCTCCCTTTAAAATTCATACACAATGTGGTATAATATGTACGCCGTTTGTTATTACACAAAATACTACATTATTATACATTGTATTATTATTATCCATTGATCTACTTTATCTTCACTACCCCGTGGGGCATCACCTCGCTATATGTTCATGAAGCCTATAGCTCTGTTAATTACTTTCCGATATATTTACGTGTTTTAAATTTGCAATAAACTTCCAAGCCCCAAAACAACCACGAAAACAACAGCAAAATACAAAACAACTCCAGCAACAACAAAAAACTTACCTTTGTCGCGGGTGTTATCCTGCATACACGTACATGCAGTACCATGCACACGCTTCTGTTCAGAACTATATAATCGAGACACCCTCGAAGAAGACACCCATTAATTAATTCGCCATTGTGACGAATTATCAATGGAGTATTGTCTTATTATACAGGCTTAACTTAAGAGGTGTACCGGGGATGAACGGGTCTAGCCGTCAAAGAATGCAACTCGGCTAGTACGCAACTGATTAATAGCTTCATGCAGTCGTTAGAAAAAGTGGTGTTTACAACACTCCTGCATTGGATGTACTCAGTGCATTGTGTCTTCTTTAGATATTCTTGAATATATTATCATAATATGATTGTTACGCAATTGTCGTAGCCATTTGTTTTGTTTGCAAAAGTGATAAGACTTGGTCTGGTGCAATTAAACCACATCGCTGATAAGGGAATGGAGTTCAGAGCCATACCCTCCTTGGCTTTGCTAGTCTAGATATTAAGACTCTTTCCAAAGCGTGCACAGAATGAAGCCCATACGTTCAATTGTGTTTGTATGTACACGCAAGGAGGTAGTACCTCCTTGGTACATATAAGTGCCTAGTGGTCATGGTGGTAGGCCAGAGAGATGGGAGGACGGAGAGGGCAGGAGACAATGCCTTGGCCCCGGCCTTGGCAGACTCTTTGGTTTCTACTTTTTGCTATATCATCGGCCAGTGTTCATAGCGCTTCTGGTATTTGTGCAATCCACGATGGATTGTAGTAGGGGAATTTCTGTTTACTCACTTTCCTCAAATGAGGTCATGAAGTGTCATAAAAAGGAGGTGCCAGGCAGTATTGTTAATACATCTCACATATTATGTCGTTCGTTTTCACAAAAATATATTGTGACTCAACACATCATATCCACCGAGCATTCATTCATTCAGACTTGTATTGGTAGCACTGGTACTGGTAGCACCCAACTCACGAGCATCATCATCGGTCATCACATTCACAACATACTATACTACACGATAATAGGAGGAATTAATAATTAGAGTGAAAATCATGATTTACCTTCCGACTGGTCTTTATTCAGCAGATCCACAGATGCACAGAACAATCACAACTTGAATATAGATTTAGTATAAAAATAGGTTCACTGAGCACTATAATGTCCAATGTCAAAGAAATCAAGTTTTCTGTCCTTCTCCAAAGAGGTCCAAAAGTGTACTGACTGGGGAAACAAACCCATGTGCTCAAATGCACCCATGCATGAGCAATCTAAAACACTACATTGGCCATGCTGACCATTCAACATGTGTCAAGAACACACACTACTACTGGACACACATGAGTGACCATTGCAAAGGGTATGAGAGAGAGGAGGAGAGATAGAGGAAGGGGAGAGAAGCACAGTAGGTGGGGGATGAAGCAGGGAGTACGGGATTGAGGAAGATGAAATAATAAAGAGAGGGAATAGTTATTGAGAGAGGCGGACAAAGGCAAAGGAAATAGTGGGGAAAAGGGGGAATAGGAGGGTGAAGGGAGAGAGGACGACCCCGTTTAATCCTAATACTATCAAACATAATAACAAAACATGAAGGTAATTTTAATCTAAAACATACAAGAACGTATGTGCAAATGCATACGTATAGTAAGCTTATCGTTACATGTATATAAACGAACCTCAATACATATTATTCCAAAGAATCAGCTAACGCTTGATAACGCACGACGCAGAAGACGACCTCAACAGCGACATGGAAGCTGATAATCGGAAAGTACTATCCCATATCCAGATAGTATGTAACCTGACTAACGCGACCATGGACATCGATCACGGCGGGTCCCGGTTAGACCCGGATTGCTGGAGTGGTGGTCATCGTTAATATTCCGATAATTTTGAAATAAATAAAAAAGGAATGAAAATGTTATTAATTAGGAAGCTGAGACAATGGGCTATATAGACATTCCCTTGATGCTCGTGAAGAAAAGGAACATAATTCATTGCATGCCGATATAAACTAATTGATTCTTTAGGACAATGAACTCAGTATATTAAAGGAATTTGTTGACTTTTCTATGTGGAAGTGTAAGAATATTAATGTTTATAGTCTTGTTGAGAAGGATTACAAAATTGGTGAATCATTTTGAAATTATGAGAAACGAAAGAAATATGACGGTAGAAAGAGCACAATTGAGTGTTATACTTAGTTCCATTATGTTTATTGCATGATTGTGATTGTTTTATTTTTAAACCAACTCCTCCTTTCTGGACTTTCTTCTCGGTCCCATTTTTCTTTACCGTTTTAACATCTTTGTCGTTTTTGTTTTCCCATTTGGTTCAGTAATCTTTGTTAACTTGGTTTTGATAAGTTTCTTCTTGTCAGAGTTCTGATTTTCTTTTGATTTTACCGCATTAATTATAGATCTGCAAATTAATACCTCTGGTTTGCTTTTCTTATGTTTCGCAAGATTACATGGTACTGTGCTGTTTTGGTAACTCTACAATGATTATTACTGGGTTGTTTTACGACTATCTTATTCTCTATTGCTTGATTTTATTATAGGTTACTGTTTTTGGGAGCTGTACACAAAGTGATTGTTTATGTATTTAGTTTTATTTCGCACATTTGCTGGTACTGTGTTAATGGTTGTGTAAAACCTAATTGCAATTTGTGGTAGCTAGTATAACATGTTTGTGTATTGTGTTTAGGCGTCCGTGCTAGCTTGTACGTGAACATTGTAGAGTAGATATTGTTTAAAGTTAGTTGCATCATTGGTGTTTTCTATATAAATTGATGTATCATTTAAACATTGCTTTGTCGTACAAAATATCCATGTTATGTTCCCTGTAGTTTAATTTAGTAATTGTTTTCTTTTCCACTGTTGCCTCACTGAGGACAGTGAGATTTTTCCAAAGGGGGAGGTATTGTTACGAATGTAGATACATGAATTTGATAGTCTTGCAATTAGTCTTAGTCCCAGTCACTGACCTCTATTTCCACATGTATATAGTCTGTTACTTCTTTGTTCTTGTACTGTTTAAGGCCTGGTCACACAGGACACGACTAGACCCACGAATGCAGTACGCATTGGTACGAATCTATGGCAAGCCGTTTTAACATTTATTCCCATTTCTTGATATCAGGAATTGAATTATTAATATCAAGAATGCATTTCTTGATATCAAGAATTACCAATGCTTAACAACAGAAAAGTATTTCTTGATATCAAGAATGCATTTCTTGATATCAAGAATTCGATTTCTTGATATCAAGAATTGAATTATTGATATCAAGAAATAGGAATAAATGTTAAAAACGGCTTGCCATATATTTGTACCAATGCGTGCTGCATTCGTGGGTCTAGTCGTGTCCTGTGTGACCAGGCCTTTAAGGAGTGGTCACATTGGACACGACTCCCCACGACTAGACCCACGAATGCAGTGCGCATTGGTACAAATCAATGGCAAGCCGTTTTTAACATTTATTCCTATTTCTTGATATCAAGAATTCAATTCTTGATATCAAGAAATCGAATTCTTGATATCAAGAAATGCATTCTTGATATCAAGAAATACTTTTCTGTATTGGTAATACTTGATATCAAGAAATAAACTATAATCAATAATTCAATTATTGATATCAAGAAATAGGAATAAATGTTAAAACGGCTTACCATAGATTTATACCAATGCGTACTGCATTCGTGGGTCTAGTCGTGGGGAGTCGTGTCCAATGTGACCACTCCTTTACCAGCCATCACTTCTCCCACTTAAAGGGAGTGATCCACTTTTGCAAGCCAACAAATATAAGTTGCCATATTAACCTCAAATATTATAGATCATGATTTTTAGAATTTATTCTGAAAAGATTATGACTTGACAATGTATTTTGGCGAAGTTATGGATTTTATGATTTTTTTTTTTAGCTATAGATTAATAAAATGAGGGACGTCGATTTACTAACCAATCTCACAATAATCTGTCTAGCGCCCGTTACGTTCGCTGTTGGATAGTGTATTTGGTATTCATGCGATGCGACAGTTTTAGTGCGGAGATAATCATAGTAAAAATTGTCCGGGTTCGACGTTCTCCGGTAGGCCTAGTCTACAGGCCAGCGCAGCCGGAGCAGCGGCCGGCCGGGCGCGCGGGCGAGTAGCTGATCTGGCAGCTGGATCTTATGTACCGATCGCGCGCGCGTACGTGCGGTAACGTAACGTACCTTTTGATGAATGCGCAATATAGCTAGCATGCATAGCGCAATGCATTACGTACGTTACAATAATTCACGATCACGGATGCTAAATTTACGATTGAAGCCTTGAAATGGAGGAGGATCAGGAGAGAGAGGAGAGAAACGGAAGCGTGGCCGTGGCCGTGGGAGACCTGCTGTTAGTACGAAAAAGAGAGCAAGGCTGACGAGGGACGAGAGGAGAATAAACGTTGACTTGGACGTGTACGAAAGGTGGTGCGAACTTGCCCAAGCCCAAGGCCCGAGGAGTTACGGTTCGTGAGCTTGCATGCCAGGGTTCTGGTAGCCTATCTAATAGGCATCGTGCTGTCTGGCAGGTTCTACCGGCAGTGTACTAACCGCGATATGCCTAGTTTCATCGGGTTCGAGATCACCGGTTTTTCGTCTCCATAACGCGATTAGTACTTGCCAGAAAGCTCAGACGCATATCGGATAGGCTAGGGTTCTGGTGGAGGATGCTCAGACGGTGCAGACAGCCCATGACCAGGTCGCGTCTACTGAATGTGAAGCTATAAACATCGCAGGGTGAGTGATTATTTATGCCTGTACTATTTTCTTTACAAACTATTATTATTCTATTGAACTCTAGTGAATTGAAATCGTAACGTAATGTTTCTTTCCTTTGAGTTTGAGTTTGAAACTTTGAATATTTGTTTACTAAAAATTTAAAATAACTAAAAGTAAAGCCAAGCCAAGCCAAGCCAAGGACAAGGACAAGGATTATGAATGATGTATATTCCAAAACTGCAGACTTTCACTTTTCTTCGACATTTGAAGAATAATTTGTTTTTAATTCTTGTTTGCATCACTTCAAATTGAAATCCATTGGCTCGTACTACTCACTGTACTATTCACTTATCCCTCGATGGTCTGTTGTAATATTTTGGTCAACATTTATAATCATTCTTTTTATGATTCGCGGCCCCAAACTTTTCGTACTTCGCTGCTGGTAAAATCAATGTTAGCAGGACTTCAAGAGGAGCTATGCCTGTAGCTAGCCAGGGTACTCTTTTCATTCACAAGACGTACCCCTAGGGCTAGGGCCAGGGGTACAAACATTTTTCTTATACTAAGTCTTGTTGTGGTACCTAAGTTTCACTCCATATCAAGCGCATGTCCATGTCTTTCTTTCCTAATTCTAGACCGAGTACTAGTGCATCTGGCGGCTCTGGCCTACAACACCCACAAGCAGGATCAAGCTTTGATGCAAGGTAAAATTTGAAATTCATTTATGTTCATACCACTAATGTAACCAAAGCTTCTCCATGATAGTTTGTAAGACATTGACTCAATTTCATCTTGCCAACCATGTGTTTAAATCAATTACATGATCTCATACAGTTTTGTTTTATGAGTGAAAAATAAACATCTCTCATGAGGTCCCTCAAAAGCCTTGTTTTATTATCATGCCAAAAACAAATGATGTGGTATAATTATTTGTAAACCATGGACAAGGAAGCCTGTTGCATTTAAAAACTAGCAATCAATCGTAAAGTTATAATGAATGCACTCAAATGCACAAATCTTATTGGCCCAAGCCCCAAGGGCAATTATTGTCTTTAAAGTTGGAATCAATTGCTACATTTACAACTGTTTGCAATTGTTAATTGCCTCTATGTATTGAGGTATTAATCTTTAGAAGAGTGAAGATGTTGAATCATCCAGAAAAGAGTACACAAATCCCCATACTAACTTATTTTTTTTTTACTGGGGCCAGCAAAATGTAAAAGTAATTTTTTGGTGGCCCGATCGGGCAAGCAGATTTTCAACCCGACATTTACATAATGAAAACAATCTTGTTTCTATTGTGTCGTGCTTCATCTGTAATCACATGTTTGATTAGAAACGAGTGATATTTTGAATTTAGTAAAAAGCTTACTCATAAAATATAATTTTGGGGCCAGTAAATTTTTGTTCGGTCCACCAGAATATGAGAAGAAACTATTTCACTGGTAATCTGGACCACTGACTAAAAATGTGAGTGTGGAGTCCTGACTATACTATATTATAACAACTATATTTGGGCGTTGTGCGTGAGGCTGACTGCATTAGATTCAAATGTCATTTAATAATTTGTTGGTTCTTATTTATTATTTCAGACCAAGTACCAGCGGATTCCAACCTCATAAGATCTCCACTCCTGCTGATGCAAGGTAAGATTCGCAATTGTAATTTCTATTATAGTCTACATGTTAGCCATTTGTTACCAGACCAACCAATCAACCATGCATTGAGTTTAATCTCAACAAAAAAAGCTTGATTATTTATTTTGAATCATCCAGAAAAGAGTACACTAACTTATTTTTTTCTGGATGATTCAAAATAAAGAATCAAGCTTTTTTTGTTGAGATTGAACTCAATGCATGGTTGATTGGTTGGTTTGGTAACAAATGGCTAACATGTAAAAGTAATTTTTTGGTGGCCCGATCGGGCAAGCAGATTTTCAACCGACATTTACATAATGAAAACAATATTGTTTCTATTGTGTCGTGCTTCATCTGTAATCACATGTTTGATTAGGAACGAGTGATATTTTGAATAATAAAAAGCTTGTAACTGATAAACTACAACTTTGGGCCCAGTAAATTTTAAGTAATTTTTTGGTGGCCCGATCGGCAAGCAGATTTTCAACCCAACATTTGCATAATGAAAAAATCTTGTTTCTATTGTGTCATGCTTCATGTGTAATCACATGTTTGATTAGGAACGAGTGATATTTTGAATAGTAAAAATACAAAATACAATTTTGGGGCCAGTAAATTTTTGTTCGGTCCACCAAAATATGAGAAGAAACTATTTCACTGGTAAACTGGTTCTTATTTATTATTTCAGATCAAGTACCAGGGGATTCCAACCTCATAAGATCTCCACTCCTGCTGATGCAAGGTAAGATTCGCAATTGTAATTTATATTATAGTCTACATGTTAGCCATTTGTTACCAAACCAACCAATCAACCATGCATTGAGTTCAATCTCAACAAAACAGCTTGATTCTTTATTTCAACATTTGTATAGTTCTCTAAGTATTTATAAGGATTACCTTGAACCTCTATTATTTTTTTGTTCTTCTTCTCCTCCTTCAACTTTGTCTTCTTTGTCCCTACTAAGAATCTTGCTCTATGATTGGTCAAAAGTTAATCACGTGATGAAACATAGTTAATGGGAGAAGAAAATTATTGTCACACATTTCAGATGAATCTTTGGTAGTTTAGTGTGGAAAATATACATCTCTAAGACTCTAAAGCAGTTTTGCGGAAGTATAATGATCACGACATGGGAAGAATTAAAACGATTTATGTGCTGTGACTGTGAGTGTGACCGTGGGCGTGGCTGAGCTGCGAGTGAATAATGATGTATTGATGATGGGTCGCCGGTGCAGTGTCTGGTGATGATTCATAGATTCTCAGAAAGGATGTCGATCTATGCTTAACCATTTTGGCTATATTCTCCCTTCATATCTGACAACTGCTCTGACTCTGTCACTATCTACAATCGCCTGTCTTTATCGTGTTGATGTTGTTATTGTATAATTTGCATGCAATGATTCATTGATATGAATCCAATTTTTGTATTTTGCCAATTGATATCTTCTTGTTTTTACAGTATTCGAGTTCGGATACCGGTGCAGAATGTCCTTGCTACCGTGCTACATCGTCGATGTCGATGTACAATGTCGATGAACTCCCACGAATTGCGCCCTTGGCCTTGTTGGATGCAGCGCTGTTCATCGTGACATCCCATCACCTCTGGACCTCCTACTAAGTAGATGTGCCTAGGGTTAGATGTACCATGTACCTCTTGTAGTAATTGTAGCAAAAAGCAGAGCAGACGATTCAAGGAATTTAAAAGAAAATTGACTGAAACATATTTTCATAACGTGAAATAATAGCTGTTGAACATGGCACATGCTTTCTAAGAGAATGGGGATTGAATTGAGAAATTTTGTTTAATTTCAATTGATTTGTTATAGTATTATACATGGTCATATCATGATTGTTTTCTGATTTTGATTGGCATGTGATTATTATAAAATAACAAACATATATTATATTTGCAACATTTTGTTGAAACCTTTGATTAATTTTTTTGAAATACTGATAATAGGTCCTTGATAAGATTCACCTGATTGTGAAATTGTTACTTAGAACATTTTTATTTTCACACAATCAATTTACCAGTGTCTGACCGCGCCATCTAGCGGTCAGACATTCTGATGAAGAACAACGAAGATGTTTGAAACGTCAAGCGTAAAAGAAAGTAAGTTGATTGTGTGAAAATAACATTTTTCTAAGTACATGTACTGATAATAGGATTTATTGTGATTTTGAAGTGATCATTACAATGACTTTGCTGAATCAGTGATGGTTGTGATGACAATCCTGAAGATGATTGTGACAATGACGTGATTGTGGTGATGAGGTGATAATGATGGTGATGAAATTCGTGACAATGGTGGTGTTATGATCGCTACAACAATGGCGTGATCGTAACGATGCAATGATGTCGATGGTGATGATGATGTCGATGATAATGTTGGTGATGGTGATGATCATGATGATATTTGTGACAATGATGATGTTATGATCGTGACGATGCGGTGGCGATGATGTCGATGGTGATGAAGATGTTGATAGTGATGATAATGATGACGATGACGTGATGATCATGGCGATATTCGTGACAATGATGATGTATTATGATCGTGACAACGACGTAATTGTAGAAACATTGTGACAATGATGTTATGATCGTGACGATGTGGTGGCGATGATGTCGATGGTGATGAAGATGTTGATAGTGATGATAATGATGACGATGACGTGACAATCATGATAATATTCGCGACAATGATGATGTATATGAGACACAAATAACGTGATCGTGGCGATGCGGTGGCAATGCGGTGGTGATGTCGATGTTGATGATAATGTTGATAATGATGGTGATGATGACATGACGATCATGATGATATTCGTAACAATGATGTTATGATCATGATGATGTGGTGTCGATGGTGTTGATAATCATGGTGATGATGATGACGATATTATGACAATGATGATGTTATGATCGTGACAACGATGACGTGATCGTGGCGATGCGGTGGTGCTGATGATGTTGATGATAATGATGGTGATGATGATGTTATGATCGCTACAACAATGACGTGATCGTGACAATGCATGGCGATGATGTTGATGGTGATGATAATGTTTATAATCATGGTGATGATCGTGATGGTATATAAGTGACAATGATGATTTTATATGATCGTGACAACGATGACGTGATCGTGGCGATGCGGTGGTGATGATGATGTTGATGATAATAATGGTGATGATGATGTTATGATCGCTACAACAATGACGTGATCGTGACGATGCATGGCGATGATGTTGATGGTGATGATAATGTTGATATTCATGGTGATGATTGTGATGGTATATAAGTGACAATGATGATTTTATATGATCGTGACAACGATAAAGTGATCGTGACAATGCGGTGATGATGATGTTGATACTGATGGTGATGATGATGCAGATAATTATGATGATGCAGATAATTATGATGATGTACCGAGAAATATGCTCAGCAGTTCGTGGTACTAATAGAAGTTCAAGCAGTTTATGGGTTAAAAACAAAGACAAAGACAAGAATATAACTCTTTGAAATGTATTTACATTTAATTTTATTGCTCAAAATCCGAAATTAAAATGCACAAATGTAAACTGAAAATGAAGCAACAGATGTCAGATTTTTTTGTGTCGATACATCCAAAATATTCAGGTTTGAATACCTGGGAAATTGGGGGGGGGGGGGGGGTGAATAGAAAGGTGGGCGTGGGCCAGAGGGAAGTTCGTGTAATTTTTCAAAGAGAAAATATTGTTGTTGAATCATTTGTTTTGTACAAATTTAATCTTTTAAAAATCTTATAATTCCTCTCAAATCTCAATCCATCTTCATTATTTGTATTTCATTACGGCTTTTGTGTTCCAATAAAACATTCTCTGATTCATGACAGACTTCTACGAATTTAGTTCATCGATATACACGGGAACTATGCGCATTATATTAGCACCGAATTTATCTACATGTGGGACTGAAGGCGAGTGCATGACTGCCGAGCGCGACGCAGGCGTGAAGATGAATACGTGGGACTACACTCGGATACGGCAATGCACTTGACGGACAGTTTGGTTTTGACATGGTCATCTATTTTTTTCTGACATATCCATGGGCGGGAGAATTGTTTCTTGAAATTTCGTAAGTAGATAGAGGAATATATGCAGATTCGAAAAATTATCATGTTTTTGCGGAGTCTCTATTGAAAAGTATGCATTTTGAGGAAATTCTGTAGCGAATTTTTGTCGTTTTTTATTGTGTCGTTTATTAGCAAAATTTCACATTTTTCGTGATCAAATTCTAATTTTGAATACATCTATGAAATCATCAATCCATACTTATGATTATTATTACATTTTTGAGGAGTAAATATCTATAATTTTCGACATATTGGGTTGTAAATTTGTTTACTTTCTTTCGCATAGTACGGCAGATTTTGTTTACTTTATGCAAATTAGCCAACGTAGTTACTGGATTTCGTCGCGGTATAAAGCTGGGACTGTGCATGCAGCGGCAGAGCTAGCTACTTACTGTTACCGGTACCCAGTCATGCACACATTATACGACGTTTGCACTACTACTATACACAAACACACACACACACAAGGTAACACGGCCAAATTGTAGTGTCTTTGACACGGCGCACCATATCATACCAAAGACATACCCCTTGTAGTGTCTTTGATCATACCAACCGAATCGACGGACAGAAATAGCTCGCGCGAGGCGAGATCAAAGGTCAAGATTTACGGATATAAAATACATTCATTGCCTTAGCATTTCAGTAGATGGCGTGCTTTCAAATACAATTCGCTCGCCGACCGAGCGTTCGCAAAGGAAACTTTTGCTCGGAGGGGAGAAAACAGGAGGTTAGTTTTTCTTAGTTTACAGATGAATAATGGCACTTACAGCTATGAAATTTCATACACATCATAATATTAGTATCGTACAGATTTGTACCAAATTTGAAGAATTTTGGTAAAGTGGATCACTCCCTTTAACCCATGTGAATTTGTTCCCTCACCTTACAATGCCATTCATATACCATCGCCTTTATGTGTTTCCCCCGTTTGCTCTTACATTGTCTCTTATCATGACTTCCTCTTCTACACCTCTCTCAAGAGCAGTGATGTTCTTTGATGTCTTTGATCTGTGTTACCCTGTCCTTTATCCTTAAGTCATGAACCTCACACCTATATGCAGTAATACCCTCCATTGTGTTGACCCTTCCCTTGGCTTAGATGTGCGCTTAGCTTAATCTTAAGCCCTGTCGCTATATAGAGGTTGTTCTTTGTTGCATTTAATACCCTCTTAGTCAGTGTCTTTATGTACCTCGACCTCTCTCTCATTCGGGGTCTGAGTCAGTGATAATCTGGGAGTTGGAGTTTGCCATGTTCACGATGTGAGATATACCTCATGTTAGAGTTATGCTCAGTTCAGTGCAGAAAGTGTATATAGTTGAGACAGTGTTATTATTCAAGTTATACTGTAGAGACAGTTAGAGCTAGTACAAAGTTATGTCCAGTCAGAAGTTAGTGAGTTAGAATTAGTCTTGTTGGTCGTTGAGTTACACCACATGTATTTGGTGTCAAGTTATAAAGTTGTTTCTGTGTGGAATAAACGATTAACCGTATAACTCTCGTCAACTGTTATCTATTTTCCGAGCTCGTGGAGCGTGATTTACAGACTGAGTGATTGTGATTGTGATTTAGAACTATACCCTCGGTTATCCAGACATTTAATCATCGCTATCATCCCTACATCATATAATCATTATACCTACATAACGAATAGTTTTCGTAACAATATCAATAAAGTAATCTCAATTTATAGGTCGATCCTAGCAACATGAACAGGTGCATTTATACAAAATTAATTCTAAGTGGTGTATAGTTTCTAATTATGAGAGCAAAACTTTGCAACCCCAAAAGTATTTATCAAGCTAAAACCCCCTCTTTCTCCCCTCATTTTCTCTGGGATTTTGGGATTTGCCGATGTGAAAATTGCTAAAATATGATATTTCACAACCTCGGGTGTTTATATATTAGTACCCTTCATAAACGCCATATCGTAAGTAATAAAACGAATATACCCAATACAATAATATTGAAACAAATGGCAATTTTCCGCTGTGAAATTGCTAAATTTTCAAGCTCGCTCCGCTCGCTCACATACATACTATTTCACAACGTCGGGTGTTTATATATTACCTTTCATATAACGCCATATCATAAGTTAAACAAACGAATATGCGCATACAATAATATTGAAACAAATGGCAATTTTCCGCTGTGAAATTGGTAAAATTTTCAAGCTCGCTCCGCTCGCTCACATACTAACATTTCACAACGTCGGGTGTTTATATAATTTATTATCCTTCATATAACGCCATATCATAAGTTTTAAAAAAAAATATACCCATACAATAATATTGAAACAAATGGCATTTTCCTCAGTGTGTAAATTGCTGAAATTTTCAAGCTCGCCGTTCGCATTATTCATATTTGTGCAAATTACCGTACCATAATTGAAGATTATTCACTGTTTTTCAATCATTTGGAAATGTGAGAATGTCACCTCCGATATGCACCATATAGCTCCATTATAGTGTAAAAATTGCCAAAGCTCCCTGGTGTGGAGAGGGGAACACCCCTATCCCACACCCTCCCCCACTCGGTCGCTTCGCTCCCTCGTTCAGGCGCTTCGTACCCTCAAAG
>JBAMJV010005253.1:0-164305 GCA_037951105.1 Echinarachnius parma | reverse complement strand
ATTGTATATACGTGTAAACTGCGTCATAGCAACTCCCCGATAAAATGTAAGTACATGTAGTATATAATTTATTAATATTTTTTAATTGCGTTACGTACTATCTTGAACAACTAACATGAACAATTATTAATAAACAAAGTAATAGTAATACACGGGTACCCCCAATAATTTTCGTCCCCCCCCCCCCCCCCCAAATCAGTCCGACCACCTTCGCCACTGGCTACATGTGTTTGTTTGTTTGTTTGTTTGTTTGTATTTGATTAGTGTGTATTGCTTTGTTATTTTGCAACTATAGTACATAAGTTTGTTCGCTTATTACTTGTACCAATACCATTCCCCACGTCATTCAACAATCCGAAATGAGTTTTTAATGTACAAAAAAAAATAATAGCCCCCCGCCCCCAAACTTCCCGTCGTCCGGCGTATAGGCCTACTCAAGAAACAAAGTACCCTCCCCCAGTCTACTGAGAAGGCTGCCACCCCCTCCCCGATTCGAAAACAAGTAAACCGGGTATTATATTTTAAAATATATAAATTATTGTTATGTACACCGAGTATAATAATAATAATAATAATCTCGATTTATATAGCGCCTAATATGATTGATAAATGACGGAAATGATGAACTGATGATGGCAATGAATGATCATTATGAAGATGGCGATTGCAATGATTATTATGATTAAAAAAGAGGATGGTAATGATCCATGATGAAGATGAGGATGATGGTGCATGTTTGACTGGTGATGATTATAATAATTACTAACATCGAGACGGACAAAGTGCCATTATAATGGAGCTGGGGGCGAAGCAAGAACATTGTAAACTGCGTCATGGCAACTCCCCGATAAAATGTAGGTAGTATATAATTTATTATTATTTTTAATTGCGTTACGTACTATCTTAACATGAACAATTATTGCAATAATTACTAATACTTAAATTATGCGTAGCTTCGAGGTAAACTATATGGGGAGGTCCTCAATACAACTTGTGACAAAAAATGAAGAAAGCGTTAGCCTAATGGCATTGTGAACGAAATAATTAGTTCCCCATTTGCGTGCCCCCCCCCCCCCCTGAAAAAATAAAAATAAAAAATCACACGGTCGCACATTGTTTTTATTGTTTTTATTTGGGGGGGGGGGGGGGGGGGCTGACCACATTTCAATTGTTATGCCTCCGCCAACGAAGTGGCCGGAGGCATTATGTTTTCGGGTTGTCCGTCCGTCCGTCCGTACGACTGTCCGTACGTACGTCCGTACGTACGTCCGTACGTACGTCCCGTTTTCGTTCTCACGATATCTCAAGAACCGGTTGACCGATCAATTTCAAACTTGATACGAGTGTACATATTGGGGTGACAATGATCTGATTAGATTTTGAGGTTCATGAGGTCAAAGGTCAAGGTCACAGGACTCAATATATGTTAAAAAATGCCTCGTTCTCGCGATATCTCAAGAACCAGTTGACGGATCAATTTCAAACTTGGTATGACTGTACATATTGGGATGACAATGATCTGATTAGATTTTGGGGTTCATGAGTTCAAAGGTCAAGGTCACAGGACTCAATATATGTTTAAAAATGCCTTGTTCTCACGATATTTTGAGAACCTGTTGACAGATCAAATTCAAACTTGGTATGAGTGTATATATTGGGAAGACAATGATCTGATTAGATTTTGGGGTTCATGAGGTCAAAGGTCAAGGTCACAGGACTCAATATATGTGCAAAAAAGCATCCTTCTCGCGATATCTCAAGAACCGTTTGACAGATCAATTTTAAACTTGGAATGAGTTACATATACATCGGGGTGGCAATGATTGGATTAGATTTGGGGATCATGAGGTCAAAGGTCAAGGTCACATGACTCGAAATATATGCAAAAATGGCTTGTAATGGCAAAATCTGAAGAACTGAATGTCAGATTTAAGTCTAACTTGGTACCTGAATTTTTGTTGGGAGCCAATGTAGCCATCAAAGTTTGGGGTCTATGGTCAAGGTCACAGAACTCAAAATATATATGAATTTTTTTTTTCAGTGCACGTTATTTTGGGCTTGATATTAAAAATCGCGTCATAGCGGAGGCATAATTTTCGACTGCGCGCAGTCGAAGATCCATCTAGTTATAATTATCTTATCATCACCATTATTTTCAATTTGACGTTATTATTATGATGTTCTTCATCAAGTATATATATACAATTTCACAAGCCATCATCCATCGGAAATAATAAGTATTTATATTTTGAACATCACGAGTACATCAAAATAAAAATCGCCACGTCGCACATCGGAAACTAAATCATAATCGGGGGCCGCATTGATATTGGGGGATGGGGGAGGGGGCTGACCACATTTCAATTGTTATCATAATTATCTTATCATCACCATTATTTTCAATTTGACGTTTATATTATGATGTTGATCATCAAGTATTTAATTTCACAAGCCATCATCAGTAGAAATAATAGAGTATTTATATTTTGAACATCATCATGAGTACATAAAAATTAAAATTGCACGGTCGCACATGAAACTAAATTATAATCAGGGGCCGCAGAATGTTTTTGATTCGGGGGGGGGGGGGGGGCTGACCACATTTAAATTGTTATCATAACTATCTTATCATCACCATTATTTTCAATTTGACGTTTATATTATGATGTTTTTCATCAAGTATACAATTTCACAAGCCATCATCCGTCGGAAATAATAAGTATTTATATTTTGAACATCATCATGAGTACATAAAAATAAAAATCGCCCCGTCTCACATCGGAAACTAAATCATAATCAGGGGCCGCATTGATATTGGGGGATGGGGGAGGGGGCTGACCACATTTAAATTGTTATCATAATTATCTTATCCGTCACCATTATTTTCAATTTGACGTTTATATTATGATGTTGATCATCAAGTATTTAATTTCACAAGCCATCATCAGTAGAAAATAATAAGTATTTATATTTTGAACATCATCATGAGTACATAAAAATAAAAATCGCCCCGTCGCACATCGGAAACTAAATCATAATCAGGGGCCGCATTGATGACGGGGGAGGGGGCTGACCACATTTCAATTGTTATCATAATTATCTTATCATCACCATTATTTCAATTTAACGTTTATATTATGTTGATCATGAAGTATACAATTCACAAGCCATCATCCGTATAGAAATAATAGAGTATTTATATTTTGAACATCATGAGTACACACAAATTAAAATTGCACGGTCGCAGAAACTAAATCATAATCATGGGCCGCAGAATGTTTTCGGGGAGAGGGGAGGGGGCTGATCACATTTCAATTGTTTTCATAATTATCTGATCATCACCATTATTTTCAACTTGACGTTTATGTTATGATGTTTATCATCAAGTATACACTTTCACAAGCCATCATCCGTAGAAATAATAAAAGTATTTATATCATGAACATCATCATAAGCACGAGTACATAATAATTAATCATAACAAAATCGCACAGTCGCACGTGAAACTAAATCATAATCAGCGGTCACAGAATGTTTTGATTTTTTTTTGGGGGGGCGGGGGGTGGTGGAGGTGGCTGACCACATTTCAATCATTATCATAAGTATCCTTTTAAGTCCCCCGTGCTCATGTTTATCTCGTCTTCCTCGTCATTACATAAATAATCACAGCGTAAACAAATTATAATTCTTTAAAGAACTTATAGTAAAACAAAAAATGAACGAAGGATCGGCCGAATGTAGTAAAAGTTGAAGGTTTCCGATGCTCGACAAAACGACTGCCTTAAAATAAAATTGGAGCGTCCGTCATCTTCCTAAAAAGGAAAGACAAAAAAAAAAAAACATGTTATGATTATGTTTATATAGTTAAATTTTGACGCCATTAGTCAATATAACAACATCTCCCAGAATTCGGGGACCGGGAGATCGAGAGAGCAAATTTACAGTTGATATGAAAAAATTGTCAGTGCATGTAATATAATTATGTACCAGCTTTCCCCTGAATCTTAGTCCTTGCTGGCGACTATAGATCAACAAATCGTTTTTATGTCCTCTTCCATAATTTATCAGCATTCTCTATCAGTCGGTCGACAGTAAAAGACTGAATTTAACATGTAAAAGAGGATATGAAAACGATAATTTGTTGATCTATATAGCTTGCGACATAGGACACGCATGCCGCCCGCATGCATGCACGCCAGCGCGGCGCCGATCGCGCGCGCGCCGGGTCTGACGGCCCAGAGTTCATGTGAACATCCGTCGGGAATATCGTTCAAATGACTAGCAATTTTGCGTGTCTTGTTCCGATTTTCGCTTTCAAAACAAAGTAAACTAACAAAGAGTATCTCGAAAATAAATATTTTTTCAAGTAAATGATATAGATTGTTCCTTTTTTAAATTTCAATTCCGATATTCTTCAAAGAAAATGGATGGTTTTCTCCCGGTTTTTTGTTTTGTTTTTCACAAAAAAAAAAAAAAAAAAAAAAATTATCCGATCCGATCTTCCGATTTTTTTTCTCAAGATCGGAAATCGGAAAAACGGTCCGATCAACCATGATCGGATCGGGATCGGCATGCCGATCCGATGATCGGTTACAGCATTAAAAAGAACTTTCATTTTTCTAGAGTTAGAGGTGTAGATTTGTGTTAATATTTCATGTTGGAAGAACATTACAAAATTGATGAATGATAATGAATCATGTGTGCAGCTGTAGCCTGTATAACACTTGTACTTTAGATCTCCCAATTTAGCGGATCATTTCAAGTACTTGGTGTAGGTTATTGTCAGTAATTGAAAGATCATACAAATCCATGTATATTTGCAGTGTATCTCTTTGAATTGGGGCAACTTTTCAAGCTTGTATGTATTTGATGTAACACTGTCTTCCAAACTTAATTAACCCGTTGCTTACGCAGGCCTGGCTTACGGGAACTGGGTGGGCTATAGAATCTCGAAGTGAACGGGTTAAGAAGGTTTTTTTAGGGTTTCAGTTTTCATTTAAATGTATGATCCTACAACTCTTCTTTTTTCTTAGCCTGGGCTGTCTTTTTGTTTAGAGGGGGGGTGGGGGTGGGGGAAGGGGTTTGAGTTCAAAATTAACGTCACACCTGTGTACATGTGGCTATAGATAAGAAAGTTCTGTTTATTATTTTGTTTACTGATCTGTTGGAAGCTCCATGGCTAGACGAAAGACAATTGAATAAAGTCACAGCAGTTAACTGAGCCTAGTGAGCCACTGGAAAAAAAATAGGTCCCACTTCTTCACCTGTGAACCTAACGCACCTGCTGCGCTGCCAAGTGATCCGAGTTCAAAGGTCAATTCCCCTCCTCTGAGGCATGCTGGGATATGACTGAGAAATGACTGGGATCTTGTTAAAATGGTGTCACTGTCTAGGCATGTACAGTGTGAAGATGTTCACTTCAAGGTGAATAAACTTGCAGACTGGACCAGGGAAAATAATTTTGAATTTGAGGTACTGTCAAACCTGCTCTAGTGACCACCTCTCTAAAGAAAACAATACTATTGCAGTGCTCGAAATTAGCGTTGGCCCGGGGCCACCAAATTTCATTGATCCTATATTCTACTGGCCCATTCGGGCAACCAAATTTAACAGAATTTGTTATATTTTTCTTTGTTTGGGGCCACCAGATTTAGGTTTCGGGCCACTCAAAATTTTAAATGTTGTGCCCGACTGGGCCACGAGGCAAAAAGTTAAAATTTCTAGCATTGATTGACTCCTGTGAATTGATTTTAAATGTAATTGAACCTGAGATAGAGACCACCTGCTAATAAAGACTGTCTCCCTTCGGTGGTCTTTATAATAGGTTCGACTGTAGTTCTGATTCAGTGCTATTTTGAAATAAGAAATAAGCACAGGCCTTCTGGACTGCTAGTCGGGGGCAACTAAAATTTAGTTTTGAGCCACTAAATTTCATTGATGCTTACTGGTAATTAATTCCACGGGCCCAAATGGTCAACCACTAAGGAGCTACAAGATTCTAGTTTTGGGCCACTAGTATTTTGCAAGTCTTGTCTTTAGTTGCCTATCCGGGCCAAAAGGCAAAAAGTTTAGCATTGCCAAAGAATACAGTAAGAAATAACTGACTCTTCATTCATGAGGTTTTCTTTCTTAAAGTTAAAGGGACTTAGTAACATTGTCCAAATCCTCAAAATTCAATTGGAATTCTAGCGGTTCCCTCATACCTTGTTGTATTCGTATAACAATAAAATCATGGGACAGGTTTCAGTTTTTCAAATTTCCTTTTCGTTAAAAAGATATTTACGATTGAAGTTTTCAGATGTTAAATAATCCAACGGATCGCGAAAACCGTGTACAAAGTGAGTGCAATGAGTTTTTGAATATCACTTTGCATTTTTGCTCATTACTCGGCCATATAACGTCTGTTTGACTTGAAATTTTAACACAATACCCTGTGGACATATCAAATAACAACAATATACATTGTATCAACCCCTCATCACTTTTTGCACATGTCAACAAAGTTACTACGATCCCTTTAAATCTGATTTCATACTACCACACAGCCAGATGCAGTCTTGGTGGAACCAAGGATTCCTTGGTTACAGCAGAGAGGTGGGAAGACCCTCTCTGGTTACAATCAGAGCTCAACAGATTTAGAAAACCATGTTGTTGCAAGAAGAGCACAGCTGTGTACAGATGCTAGTAATCCAAGCATGACCACTTGCCGCTTGGTCCGCACCCATTTGGTCTACTCCCATTTCTTCTGGGCTTAGGATTAGAGATTAGGATGATAAAGTAGGATTAATTAGTGGTTGGGATTGTTAGGATACATGTTGGGGGTCATGTGGAGTTGGGTATCAAGTGTGGAGTTGGAGGAATCAGGCTATACTGTGGATGTAGCCCAAATTGGTGTTATACCAAGTGACTAGAACATGCTGGGCAGCTATTCATTCAGCCAGCCACCTACCATACATTGTAGACCTGTACAACATTGATGTACTGCATTGACACTTATAATGGAAATTGAGGTGAATCTTGCCTTGACTGAGAGTGATCACCGAGACCAGAGAGGTGGGACGACATTACTGCAATGTGTGTTCCTTCCTATGCTTGTTGAATCATGGATTTTTATTGAACTGATTTTAAATGTTGGTATTTGGAGAAAGTTGAATTACAAACTAAAAGATAATCATGAATTTTTATTGGACTGATTTTAAATGTTGGTATTTGGGGAAAGTTGAATTACAAACTACATTGTGTTAGAGCTGAGTCAAATCGAATGGCTATTCGATATCCGACCGTGAAGGTCGGATACCGAATACAAATTTTCGGATACGAATATCCGAAAAAAAAAAAAAAAAAAAAAAAAAAAAAAAAAAAAAAAAAAAAAAAAAAAAAAAAAAAAAAAAAAAAAAAAAAAAAAAAAAAAAAAAAAAAATCGTTTTTTTTTTTTTTTTTTTTTTTTTTTTTTCCGTTTAATTTTGTAATCCCTATTCGATAGATTCGATCAAAAAATGGCACATTGAACCCTGCTTATCTATTGCTAAAGTTAAAAGTTAAGGTATTTTACATAAATTCACAAATAAACAAAACAAATAATAAACCAAAGGTAAGAGGATTAATATACAAGTGGTATAGTGAGTGCCAAATTTAGAAGAATCTATGATGAGATATCAAAGTATTTCATCTTGACAGCAGTTTGTACACTAACATCACACTGTACTGCCGATTCTAATTGAAAAAAAAGGACAGAATATTTATTTTTAAAAATTATGGAAAAAAAAAAAATAAATAAAAAAAAATATCGATATTTTTTTTTTGTTTATTTATTTTTTTTGTTTTTGTTTTTTGTTTTTGTTTCTTTCTTTTTTTCGAATATTCGATATCCGACCGTTTTTACACGACTCATATTCGAAATGCAAAATATCCGGTTTGACTCAGCTCTACATTGTGTCAACTTATTCAAAGTCTTACTGTGTCTATCACATACAAAAAATGTGTATTTCCCTAGACTTTCCCCGGAATCTGAAGTTATGTGTCGACACAGGACATGGTACATGTAGTTGCTATCCAGGCAGCCCAGCCCCAGTTTGTGTTGATACCAATCACTTCATGGTTGTTTGTAGACTATACATAGAGGAGATAGAACACAAAAAAACAAAAAAGAATGGATGTCATGTTAGTCTGTCATGTAGATCTCCCTGGATTTTCCCTAAATCTTGGGTCATATGTGGACACAGGACATGTTAGTTGCTAGCCAGCCAGCCCAGCCCCAGTTTGTGTTGTGCCAATCACTTCATGGTTGTGCCCCTCTGTAAACACTGTGTCCTCCCATTCATAAACACTCACTTTTAAAGGGATGTTTCAGTTCTGTGTGGAATTACCCTGGTTATAAAATCAATTTCTGAGCAAAATAAAATCTTAGGTTTATCAAGAAGATAAATAAAGGAAATTACTCTGTCTTGGTACAGGTATCTTGTACTACAAGCTGTAATCAGAATGCATTATTATCACCACCATTTTGATGTAAAGTCAATAAATATAAGATAACAAAAACGAACTTTCAAGAACAGTGTATGCCTTTAAAATGCCCTAAAAGGGCTGTGTCCTACAATTTGAAGAAGAGGTGACTCATAAATTTGTTAAAACAGTGGACCATCTGTTCTGTTTTTGGATGAAATTTAAAGGGAAGGATGAATTACTCACATTGTGTACATGAGAAACCAATTTTCTTCAATTTGGTTGGATACAAATAAAGACTGATTAAGATTTGTACTAATTTGTACGTTGTTTAACTTTTTTTGATAAGTTATTTCAATTTGAACTGCATGAGTGTGAGAATTGAACTAAATTTGTTCATTGACCTCTTTGAACAACTTACACTTTCAATGATTGAACTCATGTTTTGTTCACAATTTGTTTTATTATCATATGAATCCAAACTTCTTCTATTTAATCATAGACATGTTTTTTTTTCTAGAAGTAAAAGTTGAGGGCTATTTGTTTGGTGACCTGATATTGTTTCCTGCAATGAAATTTGAATTGGATAATTTGTTAAAAGGTAGAGTTGAAGTTATTGAACTACTGACAAAATCCTTCTGTACCAATGTTTAAAATCAGATTAACTGGTGTGATTTGTCCTCAATTTGTCCTCAGTATTCATAAATCACATTCACAATTTCTGGCCACAAGGCAAAAAAAGTTAATTTCTAGCATTGATTTATGACTACTTTGAACAATAACTTGTTTTCCAATTTGTTGAAATCAGATGGACAGGTTTTATCCTAGATAGTACAATTTCTTGTTATTGTGTTTACTTTTTATGTTCCAGAAAGCTACCTTGCTGCTTGAAGTTGAAGTTAAAGTAAAAGGGCTATCTGGTAGATAACCTGACATGTCTCCTGCAATGATGCCAGCCAGCTGTCCTCTCCTACATCTTACATTCCAGCTCCTGCTCTTAGCATTGTCTCATCACTTCTTTGGTAAGTCGTTTGCAATAATGAAAGTTGTAAGGCAAGCCTCCACACTAACCTTTTTTTTCTATACTGGACTGTTCAGGCAAGTCATATCATAAATATTCAAATGTTACTTGCTGCTGCTCATACAGAACATAATTTACTTGCCGCTTTCTTCTACATGAGAGTCAAATTTATAGTCCTGAGATACTTGAACAGAAATGTTTGTTGTCCTATCGGGCACTCAACCCCAAAAGACCATAACATTTTGCTTGCCCAACATCAATCCCCGTGTTCACACACAAAATTTTCAGCCCTTAATCATGACTAAAGAATCAGCAGCTGACTATAGAATCAGCTTCTCATTAAAAATTCCTATGGCAAGCCCTTTGTGTAAAAACTAGATAAACCCTGTTTTTCTCAGATAAACTCAGTTTATCACCAGATAGACAGAGTCTATCAACTGATAAACTGAGTTTTTCTGATAAACTGTGTTTATCTGGAGATAAACTGAGTTTATCTGAGAAAAACTGAGTTTATCTGAGAAAACAGAGTGTATCTAGTTTTTACACAAAGGGCTTGCCATTAGTCATGATTCTTTAGTCATGATTAAAGGGATGAAAATGTGTTGTTTGTGAACACGCTGGATGTTTACTTGCCCCAGACAATCAGGCAAGTGCTAGTGTTGAGCCCTGCTTAGCCTTAGAACTATTTTACATGTTTACAAAGTAACCGGCGTAGAAATTATAATGATATGGGTAATTGGAGGGAATTCAGGATCATTTTGAAAGCCAAAATAATAGTTATTTTGCACTGTATTTGTAGGAGAAGTGAGTGGTTCATCTTTCTATAACAACATACGAATCCCCAAAGCAAGACTGGTGCAGTTTTAAAACTGTAAATTGTAGTACATTTCCAAGTGCTGAACACAGCGATGAACTTGTTGAACTTAGCGTTAGTAACCATGGAGGTTAATATCATTATCTCTCAACCTGATACTTTCATGGCCACATCAACTATGTGATCATACCAACGCTAGATCAATACTTTGGTAATTTTAGCTTTGCTCCATGAATTCCTCTACATGAACTATAAATAATGTAGCATAACTCTGTCTTTGACTTGCTTTTCTCCCTTTTCAATTACATAAAGAAGGAAATTATCTTGAAAATAGTTACCGTAAAACTCCGTGTATAAGGCGCACCCGTGTATAAGGCGCACCCCCAACTTTCTAAAAAAAAAAAAAAAAAAACTTTTTTTAAAAATTTTTTTTTAGGACACCCTGTATTTTTTTTTTTGGACACCCTGTAGTGCTGTTGGAATACTTACATCGCTGGTCTAGGGCATATCAAGGGCTTAATGTCAATTGTAGCTTTCATCATCATATACATTTTTTCAAATACAAAATAGTGGTTAGTACAAAAATTGCACACATTGAGCAATAACATTGGTGCTCATAAATATTCATATTCTTATTCATGAATATTCATAAGCACTTATACTCATTCAATATATGCAATTTTCTTAATTAACTAACAACTATTTTCAATTATGAGCAAAATTTATAACCACTGGTTAGATAATTGCATAATGAGTACCTGCTGCTCACGAATGTATGAATATTCATTAGCTGCAGTATTTGCTCAATAAACTTGCAATTTTTAAATTTGTAACCAATATTTTTTTTGTGTGAAAATTCTACAACAGACAGCAAGCTCTTGTCATGCTCTACACCAGTGTAATATGCATTGAACATGACTACAGGGTATAGCAAAAAAAAATTCTAAAAAAAAAAAAATTCTAAAAAAATTTTTTTTTTTTTTTTTTTTTTTTTTTTTTTTGCTATACCTGTGTATAAGGCGCACCCCCGACTTTGAAATTTTTTCCGACGGAAAAAAGTGCGCCTTATACACGGAGTTTTACGGTATACTTTTTAACAGATATATTGAATCAATTAGCTTGGATAATATGATTTCTGTAACTTTCTTCGCAAATCTGTTATTTAGCTTTAATCCTTGCAGTAAGTTTTGCCTTCTTGGCGAGATTTGTTCACATTCCTCCACCTGTATCCCAGTGGATATGAAACCATAGCAACCAGTCTGAAGTGAAGACAGGTGTGGGAATGTGATGTATTTGTTCAAGGGTTAGGCCAGGTGGGATCAAGCAAACTCACTTGTTACCCCCCCCCCCCCCCCCCCCACACTCCCCACCCCCACCCCACCCCCTCTCTTTTCCTATCGGTCCTACACATCTCTCCCCTCCCCCAGCCTCTTTCTTCTCTCCTCTCCTCACCCACTTCCCTCCCTACCCCTCCCCATCATCTCTTCCTTGCATCTTTCCTTGTTAAAAAACCCAAATGTAACACTAACTGTTTTCACCAGAACATCAAATACCATTTTTCATTTGTTCTTGAGTTGATTACAGTGGTACAGTTTGTAAATTATTGCAACTGTGCTGTAGGAGCATGATTTTGTTCCATTGATAACAGTTTGAAGTGAAGACCAGCATTTGAGTAAGATTTAATTGTTCAGGGGTTAGGCCAGATGAGATCAATCAAGACCCGCTACCCCCCCCCCCCCCTTCTCTCTCTCCCCTCTCGGCTCTCCTTTCCCCTCCCTTCCCATTCTCTCTCCCCCCCTCTTCTCCAAAAACCCTGAGTAACTAAACAAACTTGACCTCAAATTAATGTTTCAAGTGTGCCATTGTTCTTGTGAGCTCTGTTTACAGTGGTATAGTTGGTACAAGTTCTGTGCCCAATGAGTACATGGTTATCTTCCAAGGGAAAACATGTGTTGGAATATGATTTATTTGTCATGGGGTTAGGCCTGGCGAGATCAAGCAAGGCTCACCCTCCCCCACCCCACCCCTATCTCCTCTCACCCCTCTCTCAAAGATCCTCTCACTCCAATCCTCTATAGCCCTTTTCCCCATCCTCCCTCTTTTCCTGTTCATTCATCTAAACTATCCACAGCACCCCCCCCCCCCCCCCCCCCCCATCCTCTCCTCTTCCCCTACCCATAGTTAAATCACCCTCTCCCTGGCATTCTAAGCAGTATTTTAACTTGTATTATTTTTTCTTCTTCAATATTCAACAGACAGATGAGAATATGTCCAAATATTAAAGATATTATACTTTTCGCTTATAGGGCAAGTCCAAGCTATTTTGTAGGCATAACGCGTGGGACATCAGAGCGAAAATGAGAGCTTACTCTTATAAGTAATATTGAAACACCAATTTTTTTTACATTTTAGATACTTTGGAGCAAATTTTATCAAATGCCAAAAAAAAAAAAATTTAAATTCTCCATGCATTAATGATTTATGCAACTTTTTGCTAGCATCACGTGTGGGACCAGAGAAAGTTGCTATTTTTTAACGTTGACTTTGAATGTGAATTCCTCTGAATTTATCAAAACATGATTGGTATGTTCTTAAAGTGCATCTTGTGCTCTACTAGAATATGAAATTTCATCATCTCAAAAGTTTCACACAGGGTCAGTTTGAAAAAAAATTGCATTGTCACGCGTGGGACATGCAACGCGTGGGACATTTTTCTGCCATGCATTTTACATAGGCCCGCCACCCAATATGCCCTTATTATAGATATTTCAAGAATTTGAGCTTGGAAAATGCTCAATTTTTGCATAAATGTTCTTTATGACATTTCTTAACAATATATAAAAACAAAAGTTGCAAAAGCAAATTTGTTCCTTATGTATTTCTTTGTTTTGGGAAATTCTTATGTATTTCTTTGTTTTTCAACTTCCATTTTTACATCTTTTTTTTGATGAAATCAATTATTCGCCATTGTCAAACAGTTATTGTTCTTAAAAGTATTTATTTGCAGTGATTAAAATAAGAAATAATTGAGTTTTTATAAATCATATATGAAAAACACTATTTTCCATAGGATTTGTACATAAATCACAAAATCATGCAATTTCTGGAATGACTTCCACTTTGAAAAAGTCATGTGACTTTGTGAGGGTCTAGCTGTTCGTCATAAATTTGGTCTCAAAAGTTGCGCAAGACTTTAAAGAAAACACTTGTAAAGTTTCGGGCCAATATCTTTGCGCATTGCAAAATTATCCAATTATGTATTTGCCAATTGGCTAAAACAAGATTTTTAAAAACCCATTGCTTTACTGTACATACAGATTGTCCCACACGTTACAAAATGTCCCACGCGTGACAAAATCTAATTGTAGAATTATGCTAATAAGGTAAATGTCCTTAACTTTTGTTGCTATGTTATGGATGTCCCCCAAGGTAAATTAGAACTTTGTAGAGTTTCAGAAAAATAAACCTTTCGATTAACGAGTAATCAAAACAATAAGATGTAAAAATGTAACGCGTGGGACATGCTGATTTTGGAACGCATCTAATTTGCATATTGAATGAGATAACAAGCTGAAAGTAATAATCCCATTTCCTTATGGTAATGACATCAGGTCAAGCCAATAATAAGTAAATAATCATTACAAGCATTTTAAATATGATTTAATTTGTCTTTAATTCAGATGTCCCACGCGTTATGCTGATTAACATATTATGCAAATATATTTGATTAATACTACTTATTGGAGCCACCCTTAACATTTTTGTTTTCAAATTATCAAAATTCAATATCTCAGCTTTAAAATGACATCAAGTTTCACTTGATTGGGTGAAGATGAAAATTCACCCCCTTGGGAACAATTACCTTGGACTTGCCCTATAATATATTTTGATCTAACATTTGATGTAAACCCCCCCTCAATGTAGCAAGGATGCAATTCTATGTAATACCTGATCCCTTCCCAACCACAACAAATCCACCCTGTCATTCAGTATCACTCCCAGCTATACAGTGTAAGCATGGTGTAAGTTGGGAGTGTACCCAGAGGTAACCCTCATTTTGGCTAGGGAGGGGGAGGGGGGGGGGCAAGATTTCCTATCTAGTGCTAGTTTAAAGTGTATCATTTTTACTTCACAGTGATGATGGGGGGGGGGGGGGGGGGGGGGGGGGGGCCCACAAGAATTGCCGTAGGAGTCAGGAGGGGAATATATCCTCCTTGTTTACCATCAAGGGATTGGGATAGGACAAATTACCATCATGGGGAAACAATTACACCCCCCCCTCCCCCATTAGCAACAATCAATACCAATCTCTACCCCAACCCTACATTTGAAGTCCTGTCCCCTATGCTACAGGCATTTTATGTTACACTCCTCAGCCAACTGAAATGTTTATTTTACCAACAAGGGAGGGGGGGGGGGGGGGATGGGGTGAGGAAAACAAAACCATTAGAGGGGGGAATAATTACCCCCCCCCCCCCCCCCCTCCCCAATTAGCAACATCACTGTTCCCAATCTCTACCTCAAGCCTACATTTGTACCACTTCAAGTCCCGTCCCCTCTAGGCATTTATGTTCCACTCCCAGCCTACTGAAACCTGACAGGCTACAGACAGCAAACACAAAATAACCCTAAATCACAAGATTTAGGGACCACCTCAACAAACTTTTATTGGAGACAATATCTTTGGAAGAATTGGTTGCAGAAATTTTGCAGAGCCACTGGGCGCACTTCTACCAAATTTGTCCCAAATTTGTCTGGTGACTAAAAAGTAATACATTTTTAAAACTCTGGTTGCCATAATTTAGGAGGAACACATTTTAATTATGGGACCTTTGATCAGCATTTAGAGATGGTATTTTTGTCTCCAGAGCAGTCCAGCAATAACTTAGAAGCAAAGTAAATGTTGAGCCACGTTTTCTTTTATGGGCTTTTTAATGACCCTTTGCTTATGGGAACCGGGTGGGCTATGTACAAAGTCTATGGGGATTTCAGAATATCGTAGTGAACGGGTTAAAATATCATTGGAAAGAATGGTAACGCACTTTTGAGTCAATAACTAGTTTGCAGAATGAATATATTGTTTGAAAACAACTTGCATAACAAAGGTGTTGTTGAAGGAAAACAGAATGAAAACAAATGAGGAGATGATGATATGTCTATATGTTTGGCTGTGATATTTGTCTAACACTACAGCTACAAATTGACAAACTAAGTAGTTTGGTTACTATTTTAAACCAATTGTCACCTAATCCCATTAACTACGTCTTCAGTTATTGATCGGATATTGAGTTGTTAGTCCGACCTATTGAATTTCTCTGTGGATATTGACCTAACTGTCAATTATAGGTTTTCTCTCTACACAAAAGTTGTGGATGTAACTGATTTCTACTCAATTCAGTTTACACAATAACTACTAGTTGGTCAATTTAGTAATAAAAGCTTCTACAGATTGCCTTTGACAACTTCTCCTATTCATTGCATTCACCTCCTATTCACTGTTTTTGCAGGCATAGTTCTCGCCTAATTCACCATACAAAAGCCCTCTTGACTTGGCTCTGATTCCCCTATTCAAATACATTAGCAAAACACTAACACTTTCTACTCAATTTAGTTTACACAATCAATAATAGTTGGTCAATTTAGTAATAAAAGCTTCTAGTTCTAAAGATTGCCTTTGACAACTTTCTCCTATTCATTGCATTCACCTCCTATTCACTGTTTTTGCAGGCATAGTTCTCGCCTAATTCACCATACAAAAGCCTCTTGACTCCCACTGATTCTTCTATTCAAGCGCAAACACAAAACACCCTAACACTTTCTAAGAAGCTTACACACTTCAGTAACAAAAACAGGGTGCATGGTTTGCTATCTTTGGGGATTTTGGCAAATTGGAGTTAAGATGCGACCCCTTTTGACCCGGACCACTTGAAATTGGTATCAGGTTTTCTGGACTGGAATTTGTTGGGGGAAAAAAAAGTAATTTTGCAAGTTACAAATTTGCTTAGAGGTCAGCTGCTCCTATTTCCAAGAGCATGTCTCCAGGGAAATTAATGTGGCAGTAAAAAGGCAAGTCTGAAATCTGGGAAAATGCAAAACTCAGGTTATTTGTGATGAGTTACTTTAATCAGGGCTTAACACTAGCACTTGCCCTGTTGCTGGGGCAAGTAAAAATATATGTCGGGCAAGTCTAATTTTATAAATGGTCTAGTTTGGTTGCCCGATCGGGAAACTACTATTTCTGTTCAACTATTAGAGAAAAAGTAGTAATTCTTAATTCCAGCTAGGTCACATAAATCTGATATGGGTCATTCTTCGATAAGTGTATATTTTCGACCATCGTGAGATCGTGAAAATCAAAACTGTTTCTCCACTTTCTTTCTGTGTGTTTAATATATGTTAACATCTGTAGATTAGGGAAATATGGTTTGGCGCGATCTTTAATGTGGCTATGTAATATTTTTTTATTTTTTATTAACATGTACACTGTTAATGCGTCATCTCCGTCACAACATTTTTGCACAACTAGATCGTCGCATTTTAACTGAAGAACATAATTCACTTCTTATTCAATCTTTGTTTGGAAAGAAAGGGTGACTGTGAAAAGAAGAAAAAAAACGTTGGTCAACCATAATCACATTTTTTCTCTAGAGCCACCATTTATACTTGCCATGCTGAATAAATAGTGAATTTTGCCAAATAGTTTTGCTTTCAATCAGTGTTATGAAATTTTCTCAGGAAATTAGGATGAAGAGAGGTACATGATTACGAGTAAATAGATCGCTAAAAATACCAATACAAATATTTTTTACCAGAGTATAATCTTTGTTGAAATTTATGCATTTGAACTCAGCGTGACGGAGATGACTGAAGCGTGACGGAAATGACTGAAGCGTGTATTTAACATGTTTAAGAATACATTATAATCACATGTTATATAATAATCTAAAATTCATCCAAACTAAGCTTTGTCATATAATATTTGTCAATTTTGAACAACATTGTGTGTCAATTAACTGAGTTGACAATCCAACTAAAACTCACCATCTCAGTCACAAAAGAGCCGTGACGGAGATGACGCGTGACGGAGATGACTATCAGACACATTTAAAGCGCCGATAGCTAATGGCAATGTATTTAATACAAATGAGCGATAGTGATGTATGGTTGTTCCGTGGGCACATTCATACAAATGATTAGAAATTCAATCTAACATCTTTATCTAGCTAATATCAATCGTTCGGAGATGACGATCATCATCTCCGTCACGAAAAAAACGTGACGGAGATGATGCGTGACGGAGATGACATTTAGACACATTTAAATCGCTGATAGCTCATAGCAATGTATGCAATACAAATAAGCGATAGTGTTGTATAGTTGTTCCGCGGGCACATTCATACAAATGATTAGAAATTCAATCTAATATCTTTATCTAGCTAATATCAAGCGTTCGGAGATGACCCTTAATAAAGGTACGGACCTGGTTTTTGCCAAAGATCTCAAAAAAATAATGTTACTTACCTATAGACCGGGGGAAAAACGTGTCTCTTCTTTCTACTACCTAGTCACCCGACATGTTGCCACCACGATCACTCAAATTTAGCATATTTTTGTACCGTAGATGACGGACTCAAAATGCGTGACGGAGATGACGCAAAATATCGGGACACACAAAACAGATTCCTTTTTTTAATTTTTTTTTTTTATCGTTGCATGTGTGGGTATTTAATCTTGGTATTCGTAGTCAACTCATAAAATTGAATTTATTAAGGTATATTAGGACAAAAAATATGCATCTTTTTTGAAATGCTATATTATGATATTTTTACATGATGCCATCGTGACATGCGATTTTGAGGGGGGTGGAACATTAAAAAAAATAATATAAAAAAAAGTATAAGAGTTATCACTTTACTTTTTTTTGTATTAGTTGATTTTTGACTTACTTGTAAGTCAACACAAAGAGATAACAACAAAAAAGCTTTAATTTTTTTTCTATGCGACACCAAAGTAGCGGGACGCAAAACTATACACTTATCGAAGAATGACCCATAAATGAATTATTTAAATAATATTATGATAGGTCTGTGAGATCAATTTTGTCACAAAGACTTCATGCTATCATGCTTGTCGTAAAGGGAATGATCAGCAGAGTTTGTATAATTGGAAACTGTTCCCAGAGTTTGATAATTTTTCATAAAATTTCTCTTTTCCTGCCAGTGACTGGTCAACAGAGTTTTTATAATTTTTTTTCACAGTATTTGTATCTTGTCCTACGGAAAAGTGTAAGTCCGGTTGGCTCCTGCATTGGGATGTTGGACAGTACTCAAAACGAAGAAGAGTTTTTTCCACAAATATATACATGTAATCAATATTACAAGACTCTTTTATATCCTTTTCCTTACAGTGACTGGTCAGCAGAGTTTTTCCACCACACCAGTCAACACCAGTGTGATAGCCGGTCAAGACACGACTCTACAGTGTGCAGTGTATGATCTACAGGGCACAATATGGTGATCAAAATGAACATATTTCATGAAGAGTTCAATATTTGCAGGGGGTTTAATTAATAGGTCAAAATATTTGTTCATCATTTTCTTCCAGTAAATGGTCAGCAGAGTTTTTCCACCACACCGGTCAGCACCAGTGTGATAGCCGGTCAAGACACGACTCTACAGTGTGCAGTGGAGGATCTACAGGGCAGGATATGGTGGTCAAAAGATGACGTTATTCTGGGATCAGATCGGACACTACCCGGATATGATAGATACTCAGTTACAGGTAAGATTTTATAAATGATGAACGATGGAAGTCTTCCGAGATTCTGAAATCCCTGTAGACTTTGTACATAGCGCACCCAGTTCCCGCAAGCAATGGGTTAAAAGATTCCCCGTAAATTTGCATGGATTTGAATGCAAAACAATTTTTAGAATGCTTTTCCATGCTTGGAAATAAGCCCCCAAATTTGGGAAAATAATAGATTTCATCTAGGTAGTGAGGGTTAGGTACAGAAGCACGCATATCAAAATATAAAATTCTTCACTCATTTGTATGTTATGTATTCAAAGGTTTTGCTGTTTGTTAGATCTATCACTCTATCCTGTATATGAGATGGGGGAGGAAAGTATTTTGGAATTCTGAAAGTTTAACCTTGTCATCCACGAATGACCTTCACTTGTTGACAGGGGATTACAGAGAAATATTTGTTGTGAGCTCTTTCTTACCCTTTTATATCAAAAGTTTGATACACAAGTTTGTAGAAATACAGCGTGTTCACACACACAAAATTTTCATCCCTTAATCATGACTAGAGAATCATGACTAACGAATCATGACTAAAGAATCATGATTTAACAAAAGTAACCTACGTTCACACACACAATACTGCAATAACAAGATCCCACACCAGCTGGCCTTCAGCTGCTCGAAAACATTGTATAAGTGCGCAGTTTGCTACTGCGCAGTGTGCTGTCTTTTTTCTGTCTGCTGAAATGAGAGGTCAGGTCTCCTTTTGCGCGCGGTCACGTTAAGCCACGCCCAGTTAATCATGATTAGCGAGTCACAGTCGTTCACACACGAAACGAACGTGATTCTATAGTCGGCTCTCGTACAAAACGACGATAAAACCCGTGTTTCGTTAGTCATGACTAACGATATGATGTTTCGTTAGTCAGCATTCAGACACACGAATTTCATCGTATAGCTAATCAGCAGCTGATTCTATAGTCAGCTGCTGATTCTTTAGTCATGATTAAGGGATGACATTTTTGTGTGTGAACACGGGGACAGTAACACTTTTAACATTAAGAGATCTAGGCTGGTCTAAAGCACCCAAACAGTTCATGTGTGGGCCTTGTAATACAGGTTGTTCAGAAATGGTGTAACTTTGTAGCAGGACCCATTAGGCATTAAATACAAGTTTTTGCTTGTCAGGGGCTGAGAACCAGTATGTTTGGTATTGTTATATTGATTATCTTATTATATGGTGGAATAAACAAACAGCTTTGGAGTTATGCAAATCTAAAAATCTAGTATGATTGGTACCTGATGATAAAACAAACAGTCTATAAGCTATGATTTTTGATTGAATTTATAATTTGAGTAATTGATTATTGTGACAATGGAAACAGGCAAGGCATCTAAAAACATCTTTAAAAATGTTCAAAATATAGTTACATGAATATAATTATAACACTACAGTAAAAATGTGCCTTAATCCTCATCCACAATAATGGCAGAGGGTGGGCGGGCGGGGTGAGGGGGCAGTGGGGGGGGGGGGGGGGGGGGGGGGCTTGGGGTGTTGGGGGCTACGACAAAGATATTAAAATCATTTGTTCGTTAAATTGTACTAGTTATTACAGTTAACAAAGGGATCTGCCTCGACAGGATATCTATATCCTTTGCA
This sequence comes from Echinarachnius parma, assembly GCA_037951105.1. Lineage (NCBI taxonomy): Eukaryota > Metazoa > Echinodermata > Echinoidea > Clypeasteroida > Echinarachniidae > Echinarachnius > Echinarachnius parma. Next base: position 143,623 of record JBAMJV010005253.1, on the reverse strand, counting down.
GATCCCCCACATCCACTGTAATACTGTCCACACCACATGTATAACTTTTTTTTTTTATGTATGTAATTTGCTGAAATTTGTATATTCTGTGTTTTTCAAGATGTGAAATAAAATTGAAATTGAAACATTGAAGATGATATAAAAACTGAAAAGATGCTCTTCAGCATCTAACAATACATCAGATTTTAAACTGGTTTAATTTAGAAACATGATGTGAAATGGGTGTTTTCAATTAATTATGAGAGTCAAGGAAAAACATGTCATATTTCTCTCTTCAGGACTTCACCGTTGCCAGTGAACTGAAGCTATTTGGGTCAGATTCTGCTTTTTACAGTCATGAAATTCATGCTGCAGAAGTTTAGTGAACATTGATTCAAACCAAATTAACCGGTCTTGTTGTACTTTATCAATAATATATTTAAAAAAAACTATTTAAAAAAAGTTAATACACTTTACAATAAGAGCAACAAAGAAAGATTTTATTGATGAAATAGGAAAGGGAAAAGATGGATAAAAAAAGGAAAGTGAGATAACACAATATAGAGGATTATGAGCAATGAAGACAGATTTCATTGATGAAATGGGAAAGGGGAAAAGGCATGGATAACAAGGGAGAGTAACAAGTGTGTTTGTATCTGAGGCAAAAAGAAGAATTTACCTTTTTACACCATTTATCAACATTTTCACCAAGGTCATGTTGAATTTCTAAGTGACATTGTAACTTCTATAATAAATCCCTGTTTGGCATTCATATCTCCAGAATCTGGCATTAAAACTGTAGTTTTTCCAAAGTTTAAGGCCATTTTCCCAAATAACTGCCCCATTCCATTATCTTTAATCTGCCATCAGAAGATTTAATGCCAGTTCAACCCAGTTGAACCCATGACCTTTGACCCTATAGCTTCTAAAGTAATCCTTGGGGTCTGATTTATTGTAGTCTTGTTTCCAGTCACAGAAGGGAATGCACTTTTGCCTAGCAAAAAAGTTACAAACAGGGAAAAATCGAAATTCTATTTTTTTTCGGGGGAGCTCTTCAAGTTCAAGCTCTTTGCCATGAAGATAGCATTGAACTCTATCTAGATGCACATTTAAGGGGGCTCTTTGGCGGTTTTCAAGGGGCTAAATTATAAATTATATATTACCCATTGTATTTGTTTTCTACTGGTCATAAAGCAAATTATTTCACTCAGCAAAGTAGTTCAAGGACAAGTTGAATGCCAGGCAAAATTCTTTGAATCAGATTTTATCTTTCGTGTTAATGTGGAAACAATGTAGAATGTGTGCATTGCGCAATTCCAGGATGTTTGTCTTTCTTTTCTTATGATGCAACTTAGCTAAGGACAGAAATTAGATGATTTTTTTTTTGTATTGAACTAAAATTATCTCTTTCATTTATTTTGCAGATAAACAGGATGAAATTATACACGAGTTCAATACTAAAACTTTTGAAAAGTGAGATGTACCATTGTAATCCATATCAAGTTCACACTTTACTCTAATATAGACAAAGTTTGTACTTTGTAGTTAACTATTTGAGTAAGATTTAATATTTATAAGTTAAAGGGGACCACCAGGCAAAGAACAACACATAATATGTTTTGGTACCGTTTTGTGATATCAAATAGATACCCAACATTTTGCAAAGGGTTGTGTAATTCATAGCAAAGCAATTAATTTCCACCACTTACGGAACCACTACTATTTCCTGGTTCCATATGGGCCAACCATTTGCGAGTGCACCAATGCTATTCACGTGTACGTTAAGTTTGTAGACAATAGATTCCCGGGCGATTCGTTCGCTCTGCACACATTAGTCTTCGCAATTCAGACCGCATGAACGCATGCTTTAGAATGGTGATGCGTTTTCCAATTATTTTTTTTCTTTTCTGGAAACATATTTTTGTGAACTTGTTGATGGAATGGAATACTAAAGATGTAATACCTTTCTTTAATAAGAATATTATTTGTGGGTGGTGGTACCCTTTAACAGGGATGGGATAGACCAACTATGTAAATGGCTGCAAGTGCAAGTGAAAGAAAAAAGTACATGTGGTATTCTGACCTTGCTGGCATACATGTTACAAAACAAAATGTACAGATTGAATAACAGGGTAGTAAATGTTATTCTGAGGTGTTGATAAGAGATGTCTTCAATTTCACTCTGGAACTTGGACCATCTCCTAGTACTATAACACACACATAACACATCGCAATTGCAAATTCTATTGCAATTTTTTATTTATTTATTAATTTGTTTTAATTATAAAAAAAAAAAATTTCAGAAAAAACCTCTAGGGTCGACGTGCATTAGCGCCGGTATTTTTAGGGGCAGGCGGGTTACGCCAATCCAACCATCTTTCAGTTATTTTGCAGATAAACAGGATATAATTATGAGTTCAATTGATACTAAAACTTTTGAAAAGTGAGATGTACTGTAATCCATATCAAGTTCACACTTTACTCTAATATAGACAAAGTTTGTACTTTGTAGTTAAAGCCGAAGACCAGTTTCTGGAAAGTAGCCGAATACATATATGGTCGTGTGTCATGAACTCGCCTCCAAATAGGGTGGAGCCGTTACATTTTGGGGATTTTTTTTGTGCATTTTACTTCATATTTTCAAAACCAAAAATCCCATCTTAACAAATTTTGTATCATTTGAAAGGGCTATCAAAATGCTATCATTCTGCAAAGCTTCAAATGTATACCTCTATTTAAGATCAAGATACAGCCGTTTGAAGGTTAAAGGTAGTTCAGATTCGTCAAATGAGATGCGCGGCGCCATCTTGCATACGCGTTGCGCACGGTGCGTAATGCACGTTAGCTCAGTGTCATGCGGTGCGCGCAAACTAACCCAGTTCAAAATGGCGACCCGCTATGTAGCATCCCCACGCTTGATGCCCTTTAAAGCCGGAGGGTGGAGCAGGAAGCGGCGCCGCAGGAAGCGGCGCCCGTGTACAAAGTCTATGGCGAAATGACTCTCAAAGCGCAATTTTTCTTAAAACGTTAATAACTTTGTCAAAACTACATGTATAACTTAAATTTTGGTATCAAATGAAAGCTTACACATTGAACTTTAATGTCAAATGATTGAAAAGTGTCTTTGCCAAATAATTTTTTTATTAAATCAACACAAACAAAGAAAATTGGGGGTTTCCTGTACAGACTCTATGGGGGCACAATCTTGACCGATAAATTTGGTGAATTCTTGGTAAAAACGTTGATATCTTGAAAAATAAAAGGTTTCAGAATACAAATTTGGTATCAAATTAAAGCTTACTTATCAAACTGTATTATAGCTTATCATATTCAGGCTTTACTCTATATTCCATTCATCTAGTGACTCCTACTTAGTGAAAATTATTGATTATTTTCAACAACAAAAATTCATGAAGTATGAATGAAAAAAATCTCCTGTAAAATAATAATTTACCCCATACAATATTATATTGCTGTAAAGGTCTAAGTCTGCTCTGCAAGAAAACATTATAACTTCTTGTCTAGAGTTACTTTAGAAAAAGTTATCAGGAAATTATTGACCTCTAAACTTGTAAACAAAATTTCATGTTTTGGTCAATATGAACAATTAACTGTACACCCAGTGTTATTTCTGAGTGCATATTTGGGTTCCTTGGGTAATTTCCTTTCAGAAAATGTATAGTTTTGATAGGGTAGGGGGTCTTCCTGAGAAAATATTTGCTCTCAACTGTAACATTGTCCCGCAGAAGCCCAAAATGGCATGTAACGCAAAAGGAGGCGACCTCACGACGCATGACCATATATATTGATCAATATTGTTGAATATGTATTGAAATAGGGCTTGTGTGGTAAAATCCGAACCTAAGCATCGTTAAATACAGAAATATCGGAAGAAATCCAATATCCGCCTGTGAAATTCATAAATCCACCGCCTGTTTAGACCTCTCAGCACCGCTAGCGCTGGGGGAGATATCGACAAGCTAGGGACAAGCCCGTATAGCGCTACACCTCGTGTACACCTCGTGGTCGTAATACAAGTAGCGTATGAGCGATTCCGCGTTGGCGATATCTATCCGGCCCTAGATCAATTTATAATTATGAAATATATCAATTAGTAGGCGGTTTCTTGGCCAAATTTGGATAATCCTATATTAGTACAATTATATTCTTTTACATTATTGGTAATAAGAGCTTCCATTTCAGTTTTTTGAAAGGGGGGTGTTTCCAAAACTGCCCTTTACCTTTAACTATTTGAGTAAGTTTTAATATTGATAAGTTAACAGGGATGGGATAGACCAACTATGTAAATGGCTGCAAGTGAAAGCCAAAAGTACATGTGGTATTCTGACCTTGCTGGCATTGTTACAAAACAATATATATAGATTGAATAACAAGACTAGTAAATGTTATTCTGAGGTGTTGATAAGCGATGTCTTCAATTTCACTCTGGAACTTGGACCGTGTTGCCAGTCAAAAGGAAGGAAAAGAACACATGTATTCAAGATTAGTTAGAACCTGTAAATAGCGGTTTCAGAATGTTTTTTAATTTTATTGAATGGTGTTAAAGATAAACATTTTGATACAAACACTTGTAACACAATAAGTAAGATCCCCTCAACAATTCATCATTATTTCTTAAACAATCTTATAAATTCTCTTCCAGTTTTGATGTAGCAGCAAGCATAAAGCAAATCTTTTAGATGTCAAATGAAAGAATGTAAATGACATTTGAGTGAAAATTCTTAGATAAACTAAAATTATGATAAGGTAAAACAAAAAAATGATAATGTCAGAGCCCAGGGAAAAGTTCATTTTTAATTTGAGGGGGCTACTTTTTTAATCTGATCGATATCACAAAATATTTCACCTTCTGACTTCAGGGGGCTATTTTGAAAATTAGGGGGCAAAATCACCAAATACCAAAAAGAGCTTCTGACAAGATCCCTGGTAAATTGCATAGTGTTCCATGTAGAGTGCTATTACCATGCAACCGAGTTTGAAAAGTAACCACAAAAAAAAATACACACCCCGATAAATTGGAGAAATACTTGTAGGATTGTTTCACCCTCCAGAATTACTTGTTGTTTTCTTGCTGTTTCAGGAGATGAAGCGTCACAGGGCAACCTGCAAGTTCAGCGGGCGGAGCTAAGCGATGACGCCATCTATAGGTGTCATGTTTCTGCCACGGATGCTACTCATCAGAGCTTGAGATCGGACCCAGCCGCTATTATAGTGCTAAGTAAGTCCTGAATTAATTGTGATTTGTTTTTAAAAAACAGATAAAATGTTGAACAATTCTAAAGACGAACTTGACAATAGGAAATCCTTATCTTTTTCTCTTCTACCTGTTTGGAAAATGTCCTTCTCCTCTTCTTCCACTTTCCCTCCTCGTACTACTTGTTTGTTTGTTTGTTTTTATTTTATTTTTTTTTAGTTGTTGATGATACCTCTATTTAATCATTATTTTAACTAAACATCACATGCACAATTTTGTATGAAAACAAGTTGAAACCAATTATCTTTTAGAGAGCGCCCTCTTGAGTTGTAACGGCTATTTTTGAATGATAACCGGGTTTTTACTTAGTTGTTTGTAATTTTCTATACCTTTCGATCATGGTGGAGTTATAACTATTAGTTTGTAGTGTAATGGTGCAGCTTTTGGTTAATAAAATTCAGTTTGACCAAAACTCGACTATCCCTTTAATGTTTTCTAAACTAAAACGTAATTCTCTTTCATAGCATTTTAAACTAAAAGTTCTTTGTATTTCTTTACCACTACTTCTGTCTGTTCCCCTTTTTCATCTTCCTCTTCATATCCCCCCTCTTCTTCATCCCCTCTCTCTCTTTCTCCTCATCTTCCTTTTCTTCTCTTATTCCTTATTTGTGTCTTTGTGTTCCCTTCCCTTTCCTCTACCCACTTTGTTCCATCTTTGGTTTTCTTTAACTTTTTTCCTCGTTACCCTAAATTTGTATTTCTTCTCTTTCAGTACCACCTGAGCATCCAGTCATTGATGACTACCCCAATGGATCCCTGATCACTGTCCAGCCTCCGGCCACGGTCACTCTGGCCTGCCGGTCAAGCAATGGGAAGCCCGCTGCCACAATCACATGGCTAAAGAATAGGGACCCACTTCTTTATGTTGAGCCTGAAGTGACCAACACTGCATCTGATGACCCCTCAGGTAAGTCATCTCCACAATCACATGGCTACAGAATAGGGACCAACTGCTTTATGTTGAGCCTGAAGTGACCAACACTGCATCTGATGACCCTTCAGGTTAGTCATGGTGACTTTTGCTTTGACCAGTAAATATTAGTATAGAGTCACATGGGCCCAGTTAATCATAGTGACTATTGCTTTGACTAGTAAGATTGGAGTTACATTGGCCTCTTTGAAAAATGATGGTAACTGATGCTGCTTCTTTCATGTCTGTTTGTAATTAATCCATCGGACGAATTGCCAAACAATAATCAGTAGGGCCGTGTTATTGACCCATATTATTTCACCTTTTACTAAATTAGCCCCCCCCCCCCCCCCTCCGGGCTATGCAGTTTCAAAATAGCCCGGGCTATATAGGGTTAAAGGAACATCATGAACATTTTCTGTTAATTACATGTTCAATATTCTGATGTTATTCTGATTGTTTTGCAGGTAAAAGGATCAATGCTGTGAGCACTCTTACTCTCAACCCAGAGAAGGAGGACAACGGACTTTCCTTCGCCTGCCGGGTATCCCATGATGCCTTGCCAGCTCCCATGGAAACGGGAGTCACACTCAATGTGCTGTGTAAGTTATTAACCTCCCTCTCTTTGTGATTCTGAAATCCTCATCTAGACTTTGTACACAGCCTGCCAGGTTCCTGTAGGCGAGGGGTTAACCTGTTCCCTTCAAGATTCTGAAATCCTCATAGACTTTGTACATAGCCTACCGGGTTCCTGTAGGATTTACAAGCCTACCCAATTAACCTGTTCACTTTGAGATTCTGAAATCCTCATAGACTTTGTACATAGCCTACCAGGCTCCTGTAGGATGTATAAGCCTACCCTATTTACCCATTCAAGACTGTTTGGATTTGGTTAAACGTGTATTTTCCATAGACCTCAGCCAAAGTATTTTCTTGAATAAATGATTACCAATATGTTCAAAGATAACAATATAACAATCATACAGAAGAAATGTTAACAAACAAAAAAATGGTAAAATGACCCTACAGAAATAGCAACTACTACTAGTGGGGCATAGGACCCTCATGGGTGGATAATATATTTACATAATACATGGGTGGATAATATATTTACATTTTAACCCGTTCCCTACGAGTTTATGAAATCCCCATAGACTTTGTACACAACCCACTCGGTTCCCGTGGTAAAGGGGTTAATAAGGCAAGAATCTGATTGAATAACATGCAATACTAAGTATTTACAATAGTGGCCATTCACCACCAAACATGTAAAATCTTTTAAAAGGAATAAAAATGCTGTTATCTTTGGTAGCAATTCACAAAAGACTATGATACGTATTGACTTAATAAATACTTGTTAAGACTTATCTTAATAAGGTGGAGTCTATCAAGTCTTTGTATCTCCAAAAGCATACTATTCCAAATATCTGACCCTGGGTCATATCTGGACCATTTTCGGGCCATTACATTCATTATGCTAGGCAGCACAAAAAGACACTTATGAGCTTTAATTGTTTTGGGCAAGCAAAATGTGCATCCATTTTCTCTTCGCAAGAGCACAACATGAACATCATTTGTACATTATATACTGTATTATGTAGACTTGAAAGTTTTCCAGTGATGAGGCCTGCAAATGAATAGATAATTTGAACTTGCAACTCAGTTTGTTCAATGTTATCTCTGTTTTATTTTAAAAGCTTATTGTATTGCATTGTATTGTATTAACCTACAACTCTCTTTGGGCCTTGCTTTCACTTTGTTCTATTTATAAGCTCCTTGATTCAAACATATAAGAGAAACTGACCAGAAATATAATATGACTGAAAAAGAGCAAAGAAAATGGGATTCCAACGGGATAAGCTCCTTGTATACATACAAATATGTAACCTTTTCTATTCTCCCATCCCTCTCTCGATTCCTCTTTCATCATTAGTCCCCCCATCTGAACCAATGATCACTGGCTACTCGGCAGGCACCATTGTGAGAACGGGGGACCAACTCACCCTGGAATGTTCATCATTCGGAGGGAATCCATTGGCGGAGGTAAATATATAGCAGTATTTCATATGTTAGAAATTTATTAAGAAGATGGAACAGAATTGGTGCATGTGTTCATCCACTAAAAAGATACATTGCTTGATCAAATTGAACAAAATATTAATATTTCAGTGTCAACTACAGCAACAATTTAAATAATGCTATCTATAAACCTTTGGAATAAACTACCTCTGACCCTTTCCATAAAATCAGTCCTTTTAGCAATCATACATGTATATAAATCAAATTGTGGCATAATTTTCATCTTGTATACAGGTTTATTGGTACAAGAATGATGAGAGAATGGACTACTCCTACATCACGGACGGGGAACGTGCAAGGAACATTCTCCCGCTCAGTGTCAACTGCAGCAACAATTTAAATGATGCCATTTATAAATGCTTTTTCCATAAAAACACGACTTCTCAGCAATCATACATGTATACGGTAAATGATAATTGTGGCATAACTTTCATCTTGTATACAGGTTTACTGGTACAAGAATGATGAAAGAATGGACTACTCCTACATCACGGACAAGGAACGTGCAAGGAATATTCTCCTGCTCAGTGTCAACTGCAGCAACAATTTAAATGATGCCATCTATAAATGCTTTTTCCATAAAATCATACATGTATACAGATCATATTGTTGCATGATTATCTTCTTCTTTATGTAGGTATACTGGTACAAGAATGATGAGAGAATGGACTACTCGTACATCACGGACGGGGAATGTGCAAGGAACATTCTCCTGCTGCTGGTGGATTACAGCGATAATAACGCCGTCTACAAGTGCATCGCGACAAGCGTTGCTCTCTCTGACCTAATCTTAATACTGTCTCTAAAATGCCTTTTTCAGAAGAAAACAATCAGTCCTTGTTAGCACTTATGTTTGTATCCCAAAAGATGGAATGTGCGGTATAAAAGTAAGCTCTATTATTATTTGATCATTATTATTATTTTATAATTATTATACTATTATTTGCATGTGTTTTTTTCTTTATAGGTATACTGGTACAAGAACGACGAGAGAATGGACTACTCGTACATCACGGACGGGGAACGTGCGAGGAATATTCTCCCGCTCAGTGTCAACTGCAGCAACAATTTAAATGATGCCATTTATAAATGCTTTTTCCATAAAAACACGACTTCTCAGCAATCATACATGTATGTACATATTGTAAATGATAATTGTGGCATAACTTTCATCTTCTATACAGGTATACTGGTACAAGAATGATGAAAGAATGGACTACTCGTACATCACGGACGGGGAACGTGCGAGGAATATCCTCCCGCTGCTGGTAGATTACAGCGATAATAACGCTGTCTACAAGTGCATCGCGACAAGCGTTGTCCTTGCTGACCCGATGAGCACGCAGATACAACTCACCGTCAATTGTGAGTCTCACTTTTGCTCATTTTTTTAATTTTGCCGAGACCCGAGTTATAATTTATCTATATATTTATTTATACTATGTATGTTTTGATGTATCAATGTACACTGATCCTTTCAGCACTGCTGCTGATCAGTTTGAAATGTATACCAATAAATAAAAATAAATACAAATAGAATAAATAATTAACAATTTTGTTTTATTTCACATTGCGTGAGCTGCAGTTTTGTTCTGTGTGACTTGGGTTTGTAAGACTTCATTGATTTTGTATCGGTTAAATTTCTAATGAAACTTTCTGAGAAAAAAGTCATCTTTGTGCAATTTTCATTGATGCTGACCTAATGAGCACACAGATACAACTAACTGTCAATTGTAAGTCACGTTTAAAGGGACTTAGTAACATTGTCCAAATTCTCAAAATAAAATTTTTATTCTAGCGGTTCCCTCATACCTTGTATTCGTATTAACAATAAAATCATGGGACAGGTTTCGGTTTTTCAAATTTCCCTTTCGTTACAAAGATATGTACGATCAAAGTATTCAGTTAAGAAAAACTCTGTTGGAGTTTTGAAATGAAACCTTGTAGAAAGTGAGTGCAGTGAGTTATTGAATATCACTTTGCATTTTCGCTCATTACTTGGCCATGCAATGTCCATTTGACTTGAAATTTTCACACAATACCCTGTGGACATATGAGATAACCACAATATACATTGCATCAACCATTCATCACTTCTTGCACATGTCAACATAGTTACTAGATACCTTTAAAGCCCATGACACACTACATGACTCACTTTCACTTTTGATGGGAGCTGCACTTTTGTTCTCTGTGACTAAGTTTTAAGATTTTGATATTTTTTGTGTGATTTTAAAGATTGCTCAATATGTTTGTACATTTTTATTGTAACTTTTAGTTTATTTTCAAACAGCCTTTTACTCATTGGAACAACACATTTATTTAGCTATTACAATTTTATTTAGCTTTTAAAAAGTATTATGAATTTTAAATGTTTTATTATCCTGTGTACAATTGTTCGCCCCCTTGTCAGTTGCTCCTGCCTTTGTCAACATCACTGGGCATGAAGAGATGGTACATTCAGGCAGTGCAGTATTTACATTTTGCATTCTCTTCTATGGACTTTTTTTGTTTTGTATGACATATGTATGCATGCACAATCTATAATGTCAAGTCTAGGTTAGTACATGTAAGTCACGTAAGAGCAGCACCTGTTGTTTGATGAATCCCCTATCTTAAGAATGAAAAAGTTTATTAAAGTTACATTTTTCTCTTTTTATCAGTTGCTCCTGCCTTTGTCAACATCACTGGGCATGAAGCGATGGTGCAGTCTGGTAGTTCTGTCACTCTCAAGTGTACTTCAGGTAAAGGACACTGGTTATTTCTCAATTTCTCTTTTTTCATTAACTTTTCATAATTTTGGTGTTTGGGGTGAGTTTTTGGTTGGTGCCTGAATTCCTTCTTAATTAAAGAACAAAATTGCATGAGGTTTTAAAATATTTGTATGTAGTATAAATGTTTTGATTGGTGTGAAATCAATGTGATGTTCCATTTTTGCTATTTTTGAAAACAGACCTTGCGGTGGATAATTGACCGTGACAAGTCATGCATGAATGATTTCATCTGGATTTTATTCGAATATTGCAGAAGGTCATTTTATCTTTAATTTGATATATATACAATAACATATTTTATCATATATAAATATGAGATATAACGTCTTAAATACATGTAAGTGTCCTGTTTCTTTTTTTGTGGAGTATACATGCAGAAAGACTTATACATGAGAATAATTCTCCTCCAAGTGCTTGCATACTTGTGAAATTTGATAATTGGACCTTCTCAGTGTCAACCGACAAATGAAATATCCATCTAATAAAGACTCATTCAAAAAGCCCATTATATAGTTGTATATTTTCTAATGGTTAGGAAGTTCAAGATATAAAATGTTTCTGGTTGCTGCATTTGTTATCATCCCACAATTGGTTTATGCTTGGAGTGAAATCCATTTGATTATCATAACTGCAGCCAACAGTAACCCACCGGCGGTCATCAACTGGTTCACCGGAGGTCGGAGGGTCAAGACCAATGACGACGTCGTGACTGCAGCGCCAAATGGAGGCTTCATAACGTCCCAGGAGCTGACGTTTACGATGGCCGCGGAACCAGATAGCGTAGACTATGTGTGTCAGGCAGTAAATGAGGAACTTTACGAGACTAAGACTAGTACCGCTTCAGTTAGAGTCATGCGTAAGTAACGTTATATTGTGTTATATTTTGGAGACACTGCAGGAAAGGGAAAAATTAATGAAAGTTTGTATCAGGTGTGTTCTTTTTGCTTTTGGTAAGATTTTTCTGACGAAAAAATCATCTCAGGTTTTTAGTTCTAGAATGAAGTTAGAACGATTGCAATTTTTACCATACAGTGTGAGTCAAAATAAACAAAACTAGATTTAAAGGGACTTCGTAACATTGTCCAATCCTCAAAATAAGATTTTTATTCTAGTGGTTCCCTTATACCTTGTTGTATTCGTATTAACAATAAAATCATGGGACAGGTTTCGGTTTTTCAAATTTCCCTTTCGTTACAAAGATATGTATAATTGAAGTATTCAGATAAGAAAAACTCCGGGCGAGTTTTTCTTCCATGTACAAAGTGAGTGCAGTGAGTTACTGAATATCACTTTGCATTTTCGCTCATTACTTGGCCATACAATGTCCATTTGACTTGAAATTTTCACACAATACCCTGTGGACATATGAGATAACAACAATATACATTGCATCAACCATTCATCACTTTTTGCACATGTCAACAAAGTTACTAGATCCCTTTAATAGCTTATAAATCCACAATTCTAAACATACATGTATATATGTTGATATTGGTATGATGTTAAAGCTTGGGAAATTGCCTTTAAAATGATATATCATACATTTTGATCGCTTTACACTTCACCGAACGCGACATTATTATTTAAAGTCATGCAAAAAGTACCGTTTCCAAGTTTGCCGTTATCTTGTTTAATCATGAATGGATGCGTCTGTTTTACCGTTTTTTTCAAAAGAACATTTCAAGAATATCCTTTGGTGAATCAAAACAAAATACCAGCTGGTTGCCAGTGTTTTTCAAGTTTATCAAGGTGGAGGGGGATCTCCTCACCCTCCTCCCATCAGCAACCCCACTGTTTGGAGGCAGGGTGCCCTGAATAGGACGTGTAGGATGAAGTTATCTTTGAAAATCATACAACAGATGCAACCATTCACAAAACAAGAACACGGCAAACTTGGACACTGGTAGTTTTTGCATGACTTTGGGTAATTAGGTCGCGTTCGGTGAAGCGTGAGGTGATCAGAGTGTGATACATCATTTAAACGCAATTTCCCAAGCTTTAACATGGTACCAATACCAACATATATTTGTTTAGAATAGTGGATTTATATGCTATTAAAGTCTGGTTTCGTTTATTTTGACTCACACTGTATAATTGGATTAAAAATATAATAATTAAATATAATAAAAAGTTTTTATTTATAAAGCACCTAATAAGATGCACAATAATTTCTAAGTACTTGACACTATCATATACCCAATCAGAGGATACAATGCCAGCCCGAGTGTGCACCATCTCCACTCCCCAGAGAGCATTCCTTCCAAGCGACTCGTGGGCATTAAGAAGATCATTCAAATAAGACATGAATGTTTCAGAATTTTGTCCAGATCTTCTGGACGACCCAGTCATGTTATCCTGATATAGTGTAAAGCACATTGAGACGTAGTCACATGCGCTTTATAAGTAACATTTATTATTATTATTCTTGTTATTATGATTCCAGGTCCACCGAACAACCCGGTCATATCTGGCTACGAAGACGGCCGTGAAGTGAAGGCGGGACGACTGTTGCGACTCGTCTGCATCACAGTCGGAGGGAGCCCTCTTCCCACGCTAGCTTGGTTCAAGAACGGCGTTACACAGGAGGCAGAGACAAACGTTAACAACATCGTTTCGACGAGCGAGCTGTCGATCATCCTGGACCAGACTGACAACGGAGCTGTTTATGCCTGCAATGCTAGCAACGAAGCTACCCCGGTGCCACTTCAAGCAAACCTCACCCTCAATGTATTGTGTAAGTAGTATTGAATCACTTGGGATGAGTTGCACAGACTAGTTCTAAGATGTCAGAATCAGTCGCATATTTCTTGGCAATGAAGCAGTTTATGCCTGCAACGCTAGCAACAAAGATACGCCGGTGCCACTTCAAGCAAACCTCACCCTCAATGTATTGTGTAAGTAGTATTGAATCACTTGGGATGAGTTGCACAGACTAGCTCTAAGATGTCAGAATCAGTCGCATATTTCTTGGCAATGAAGCAGTTTATGCCTGCAACGCTAGCAACAAAGATACGCCGGTGCCACTTCAAGCAAACCTCACCCTCAATGTCCTATGTAAGTAGTATAGAATTATAATTATTGACATTATAAAATGTCAGTTGTATTTAAAAACAAAAAAAAACAGTCAATATATATTTTGTGATTTTAATTTCTTCTCAGTTCCTCCAAGTTCTGTGGAAATCACTGTGGACCCACCCCAAGCAAAAGAGGGTGATACAGTGACAGTAACCTGTCGTAAAGCGAACAGTAACCCAACCCCATCTATTTCATGGAGGTGAAACAGAGTTCCCATGGATTGTGTGAACAATATATTATCATATTTTGTCATTTGAATTTCTTTTCAGTTCCTCCAAGTTCTGTGGAAGTCACAGTGGACCCACCCCAAGCTAAGGAAGGTGATACAGTGACTGTAACCTGTCGTACAGCGAGCAGTAACCCAACGTCATCTATCTCATGGTGGAGGAATGGAGTTCCTATGGATGGTAAGAACAATATGATGATATTATAGGCTTTTCGCAACCTCAGCGCGGACGTAGAATAATGCGTGTCGTGTGCAAAATTGCCAATTTCCAATTTCCTAACAGCGGGCCTTCCGTTCTTGAGTTGAAATCACTGACCGTCTTCGGTCATAATTGCGTCCGTGCTATGTGACCGCCCGATCAGGCAACAGCCAATCAGCGGCGCCTGCTGCTCATAGCGAGGTCAAACGTTCATCACATCGAGCTCGCACGTGTGTAGTGTGCTGCAGACCTACGTCCGCGTTCACTGAATAAGCGAAACTGCTTATAAACAAGAGTTGTTTTAGCGCGGCGGACGTACCAATAGATCGTTCCTGCGTCGCTGAAAGCTGCGCTCGTCGCTGGGTGGAAACAGCCCAATAGTAGCATTTCATTTACCCAGGGTCTAGTAGCCATGAATGTCAAGCGCTTGGCTAGAAGGCAATATGTACCATTGTTATAATGAATGTCGAGCGCTTGGCTAGAAGGCAATATGTACCATTGTTATTTGAATGTCAAGCGCTTGGCCAGAAGGCAATATGTACCATTGTTATAATGAATGTCAAGCGCTTGGCTAGAAGGCAATATGTACCATTGTTATAATGGTCATTGGTATGACCTGGGTGGTACCCAGGGTATAGTAGCCATGAATGTCAAGCGCTTGGCTAGAAGGCAATATGTACCATTGTTATAATGGTCATTGGTATGACCTGGGTGGGGTTCCAACCCACAACCTCTCTGCATGGAATCAATGCTCTACCATTGAGCCAAATGCCAGACAAAGTTTCATTCTTTTTGCTCATTTGCATTTATTTAGATTATTTCTGGTTAGATTCTTCAATGTTTGAATTACTAATATGGATCATGATATTTTGGTATAATTAAATATGAGCTTCACAAGGAATCCAACTCAAGACTTCAGCATTGCTACACTGGTGCTCTACCAACTCAGCTAGAAAGCTCGTGTTGGCCGACCATTCCAGAAACCCTTTTTAAATTTGCGTGCTGGTCAGAAGCTATGTAAATGTGACATCTCACGGAAAACGTGATTGATCATGTGAAGTGATAGAAATGTATCTTGGATATTTAACACCTTTCTTCTACATTAAATTGATTGCTCTTTTGTTGTTACATTGTGGAACATTATTTCTTCTTTCTTTCAGGAACAGATGCTGAACATGGAGGCACATCAACCAGCAGTCAACTCACTCTAGACTCTGTATAAACATCAGCTAACAATGGCGGGGTCTATCTCTGTCGTGCAATGAGCGAACTTCTTTTCCATGTGTCTTTCAGAAAATGATCAAATAGCTGATATTTAGAAGACTGAACAAGTGTTCCCTACTTGGTACTTGGTAGTTTATTCCTCCAAAATACTCCATAGGAGAGAGTGGTTAGACCCTAAGGACAGAAGGGTCCTTAGCAAGTGCATTCTGGAATGTATGAAGTGAGGGCTGGTTTACTGTAGATTGAAGTAGCTTATTCCATTCAGTGGTTGTACGAACGAAAAATGAATTTGCGAACGCCTCAGAGTTTGTATGTTGCTGTTGGTACTGTAGAGAATGGCCCCTTCGGTTTCTGGCTATTTTAGGTTGGATGAAGTCCTCATATTTGATGTCCAGGTTTCCGTTCAGCATTTTGTGAAAGACCCTAGATGGTCTTTATAGTCTGGTGGATTGCCCCAGCAGGTTTTGTTGATGTGTATTTTAGAAAAAATAATCTTTTTCTTGTAACTTTCAGGAACTGATCAAGAAGTTACAGATGCTGAACATGGAGGCACGTCAACCAGCAGTCAACTCATTCTGTGACATCGGCTATCTATGAGTGAACTTCTTTTTCTTGTGTCTTTCAGGAAATATAGCAGATATTTGTACATGAAGACAAAGAAGACCGTTCCCTAGATGGTCTTCAGAGGCTGGTGGGTTGCCCTAAGCAGGTTTTGTTGATATGTATTTTAGAACAATTTTGTTTTTCTTGTGTCATTTCAGGAACTGATCAAGAAGTTACAGATGCTGAACATGGAGGCACATCAACCAGCAGTCAACTTATTCTAGAATCTGTGACGTCAGCTAACAACGGCGGGGTCTATCTCTGTCGTGCCATGAGCGATCTACTTGTGGAAAGCGTCAACGATGGAATCACGCTTGATGTCCGATGTAAGTACAGGTCCTAATTCAAAGGAATGATTAGATGCTTAGAAGTTAAATGCATGTTAGTAGAAATTAATACGGAAGAGAAATCATATTTTAGTCTCATAGGGAACAGGTTAACAATTGCCTATGGGAACCTGGTTGGCCCTGTGGGATGTGGGATTTCAAAAACGATTAATCCATTGCCTACAAGAATCTGGTGGATCCTGTATTAACTCTATAGGGATTGCACAATCTAGTAGGGAACAGGTTAACCCATTGCCTTCTGGAACCTGATGGGTCCTGTAATAACTCTATGGGGATTGCACAATCTAGTAGGGAACAGGTTAACCCATTGCCTATGTGAACCTGGTGGGTCCTGTATTACCTCTATAGGGATTGCACAATCTAGTAGGGAACAGGTTAACCCATTGCCTATGGGAACCTGGTGGGTCCTGTATTACCTCTATAGGGATTGCACAATCTAGTAGGGAACAGGTTAACCCATTGCCTATGGGAACCTGGTGGGTCCTAATTACCTCTATAGGGATTGCACAATCTAGTAGGGAACAGGTTAACCCATTGCCTACAGGAACCTGGTGGGTCCTGTATTAACTCTATGGGGATTGCACAATCTAGTAGGGAACAGGTTAACCCATTGCCTACAGGAACCTGGTGGGTCCTGTATTACCTCTATAGGGATTGCACAATCTAGTAGGGAACAGGTTAACCCATTGCCTCTGGGAACCGGGTGGGTCCTGTATTAACTCTATAGGGATTGCACAATCTAGTAGGGAACAGGTTAACCCATTGCCTACAAGAACCAGGTGGGTCCTGTATTACCTCTATAGGGATTGCACAATCTAGTAGGAAACGGGATACCATTGTTCCAACCATTTCCCACACATCTCTTGTATTTCTGCCCATCCAGTCAAGCCCAGGATCTTGACTGAGACTGGCATCTCTCTGAGCACCCACGAAGTCACCGGCACCCTCATGTGTTTGAACGGCTCTTTTTGAACGATAACAGGCTTTTTACTTAGTCATTTGTATTTTTTTGTATACCTTTCGAATATGGTGGAGTTATAACTGTTAGTTGGTAATGTTATGGTACAGGTTCTGGCTACTAAAATTCAGTTTGACCAAAACTATACTCTCCCTTTAACTGCACATATCTTTTTATTTCTTCCTATCCAGTCAAGCCCAGGATCTTGACTGAAAGTGGAATCTCCCTAAGCACCCATGAAGTCACAGGCACCCTCATGTTAAACTGCTCAGCCGAGGGAAACCCACCCGACATCACACACATCTGGTTGCACAACGAGAACGAGATCAATGTCGCTGCTGCCGCACGCTACAGCTTGAGCGATGAGGGCGCCCTTCTGATTCACAATGCGACGAGGGAGGAGGTTGGCTCGTATATGTGCAAGGCAAGCAACGAAGAGGGTGCTGCTAATATCACTGCCAAGCTGGATGTCATGTGTAAGTATGAATTGTTTTATTATTCAAGAGGTAACCTATATTAGAAAGCGGGTCACAAGGATATGTGTGCAATCATTCATGCATACGGATGCTGCACTGCGGATTGCCATTTTGAACTAAGCTAGTTTGTGCATACTGCATTGTGAAGAGGTGATTTTGTAGCCCATTTCATAAAACACTTGCAATTGTTGTAAGTGTCCAATAATTATAACTACCATGTCAACAGCTGAAATGCTCCATGCTGATTGGCTGTTGACCAAATAGTTACAATAATTGGACACTTACAACGATTGCAAGTGTTATATGAAATGGGGCCCTAGTCTAGTGATTAGAGCTACATGTATGCTCTTCACACTCATTGGCCCGTATTCACAAAGGAGGTTTGTAGGAGGTTTGTACAAATCATGGTTTGACCAAGGTTTACATCTATGGAATGCCATTTGTAAACTGATGGAGAAGGAATGTAAACTCCATACTTGTTGACAATGTTGATTTACAATTTACTTGTATACGAGCAGCATTCCATAGATGTAAACCATCATCAAACCATGGTTTGTACAAACCTCCTACAAACCTCCTTTGTGAATACGGGCCATTGGCCTGGGTTCTAACCAACTCTCTCAGATGGTGTCAATAAAGGGCGGTAATCAAATTTGATTGAACTCTTCTGTAAAAACCAAATAGAAAGCCAACCATAGCACTGAGCCAGTGTGTATTATGCACCATGCGTAAGGTGATAGCAAGATGGCACTGTGCATCTGATTTACAATTCAAGATGGACTTTATACCTAGAGAAAGGTTTATGTTACAAATTATTAAATTTAATTCCTGGAATGCTTTTCATTCAATCATAAATACATTAAATGTTGCTTGTAAGTATCAGCTTCCATGGTGGTGAAGATAATACGGTTGGTTTGCGGTTGCACCATGTACAAGAGGGGATTGGTAAGTCCTAAGAAGGACTGGTGGGATTCTTTCTAGGATAAATACATTGTAGCTCTATAATTAGGGGGACATTTGGAAATCAAAACCCATTTCATTCTTCTATTACCATAAGCCAAACAACAAGGTGCAAGAGAAGTGTGTAAGCTCCAAAAGATTTTTTTTTGAATTTGACAAAGTTAATGGATCAATTTAAGCGGTAGCATCTACCCAAGATAATAGATATGATGTTAATAGTGAAGTTAAGCAAAGTACTATACGTGGGCTCTGGGGCACAATCACGCTTAACGCCCTGGTTAGCTGATCTGTGCTTCCGACGCCAACCACAAACCGGCTAACTTCAGGTGTGGACAGACTAATGGTAGTTCCATAGTCTGGTGCTTATTTAAATTAGATGGATATTAGACATTATATCCTACATGAATGAAATCCTGTTCAGTGATTGGTCTACATAGCGTCATGTGACCAAACATAGTAATGCCCATGGAGAAAAATGTGCTATGCGTGACGTCATTCATGGAATAGTAAATGCTATTCCATGAATGACGTCATAGACGCCGGGTGATCATATTGAGCCCATAGAGATGCGTGTTATAAAACTTCCCTGCGAGAAGAGATCTTGTTTTAGCTTGCAAAAGATGCTCGACGGGATTTCTCAAAGAGTTATTTAAAAAGAAATACAGCATATTTTCACCCGTGAATATCAATAAGTTTCAAAGAATATTCTAGAGATGCATTTCATGTGTAGCGACCCATACTTCGCTCCTACATGTTGCTTCACCCCGACCTGCTTATGCCGATCCAGTTATTTCCAGTTTATTACTCTCGGTACTTTTCCAGTTGTTTTCCACCACGTGGCTCATACATATTCATGTTTTCTCCGCGTGTGCGCCCATTCAACCAATCACGCATCACCATTTCGCCAGCCGCGCTTTTCAACTCCACGTGCCTTTCACCAGTTTCTTCACTCCGATCACCATCTCTCGTTGAGTCAACATCAACTCTAGTTTTCTCTCTCCGCTGTCGAGACCCTTCTGTGGCATGAATCTCCATCATGTCACAGCACCTTTCACGCCGCCCCTAGCGGACTGGATAGTTTCTAGTGGTACGTTATAATCACCGCCGTCTTGTGCCACTGATTCACCACTGGGAGCTTCCACGTCACGATACGCACCGGGCAGTTCTGGCGTACTCACCTCACAGCTCGACTCACCGTAGCTGGTCTGCTCACGCATCTTCTTAGTCGGCCTACGACAATGGACGATTCACTGTTCCTTCGGCACCGACTCTGATTCCTGTATTCACCTTTCCTTGGCATCGACCCGTGGAGCGACTCACCGTCTCCGCGTCAACCGCCGCATCATCTTCTTCGTTTCTCGTCTCGACCGCGACCCACGAGGGTCAACTTCTTCATCAGCGTCGTCATCGCGCTCTTCGCGGTTCTTCAACCCCGCCATCGAAGTCGCGTTTCCGCTTTCCAAGTCTCCGCATCATCATCGCGTGCAGCCCCTTCCTTCGTTCATCAAACCCGCATTTTCGGACTTCAGCAAACATTTACTGTAAGCGATTATTTATTGTCAGGCTTATTTTAATGTATCTTCGTGCAATATCTAATTCCGTTTATTCATTCATATTCTCATCCCGTTGCAACGGCACACATGTATTTATTTATAACCCATTAAACATACGAAAAGGGAACCTTACTTTCTCTTGTGTTTTCTTGTCTACCTCGCTTCCTCGTAACTAAAATATTTAAAGTGATTTACGTGTGTGATCAGTGAACACGCCTTACAATTCGTTCATCACACTCACACACGTACAATATCTCACATTGGTGACCCCAGTCGTTTTACTTGGAAGCTTGGTTGTATAAATTTATATTCCCTGACTTTTTGGACTTACATTTATCCAACTGCTCTGTATACATCGAATGTTTTATGCTCTTGCATTTATACACGTATTTTCGATACATTCTTATACCATGTCATGTTTGTTTATTATAGTGACTGCACTGCTATTTACATTACCATGCTTGTTATATTGCATTCTTTCATGCCCGATTTATAACATGCCATGATTGTAACCTTTTCTGGTCCGCTATACATATTCATGTACTAGGTAACAGCGGCGGCCTCCCGCTTTATAAATAGTGCCACCTTAGCTTGTTTTATTGTAACAGCGGCGGCCTCCCGCTTTATAAATAGTGCCACCATTTTCCTGTATATTTGTCGATATTTATATCGTTCCTCATCTGTTCTTCGGCTTCGTCTCTGGTAGGGGAGTACTGTAGCGACCCATACTTCGCTCCTACATGTTGCTTCACCCCGACCTGCTTATGCCGATCCAGTTATTTCCAGTTTATTACTCTCGGTACTTTTCCAGTTGTTTTCCACCACGTGGCTCATACATATTCATGTTTTCTCCGCGTGTGCGCCCATTCAACCAATCACGCATCACCATTTCGCCAGCCGCGCTATAACGTAGCGGTATTCGAATTAAAAAATTACGACAATGGTGCACATTGTGCATCGTTGTCCTTCTGTGGTCGTGACACAATTCGTCATTTAATTCGTCATCGGCCGCGGTGTGCACTGCACTAGCTGTATGTGTAATGTACGAATAACTATTTTCTCCATACAATTACACATACGTGCGTACTGTAAAGCAGGTTAATTATTCACTTTGATGCGCGCGTTTTGCATTTGGGTGCGCATTTGGGTGCGCATTAGTTGTTAAGGCGCGTAACCATGAATGGACTATTGCGCAAAGGGGGTCCGTGTCACAAACAGAACATAGTCAGTGCAGTGATGGTTCCATGATCAATGTTTTGTTTTTCTTTATATTTTTCTTTAATTTAATTGAAATAATTAATTTTTGCGATGATTATCATTATGCGAAGGATATAAAACAAATATATCATGCACTATTTCGACCCACTAGTGAAATTATGGATTCCTCGGTGACAGAAAAAGCACTATGTTCTTCGGGTCTACGACCCTCAGAACATAGTGCTTTTCCTGTCACCTCGGAATCCATAATTTCAACTAGAGGCTCTCAGTGCATGGTATATTTGTTTAATATAAATGCTCAATTTCATGAAGATTATTATTGTAATTCTGTTTAAATTCACCAGACTCTGCGAAAATCACCACGGGGGAAGCTATCACCATCACCCTTAACATCCCTGGTGAGCTGGTCTGTGCTGCCGACGCAAACCCCAAACCGGCTAACTTTATCACATGGACGCGACCTGGATTTGACCTCTCGGGCTACACCCACGAATATACGGATGGCAAGGGTATCATGCGTATCAATAATGTGACGAAGGCGGTCGGTGGGATGTACACGTGTAATGCAGACAACGGAATTGCGCCGGTTGATACGAAAAACATTCAAGTCATCATTCAATGTAAGTTTGATACTTTTAAATTAATTTCTCCTAGATGTTTATTTATATGCAATGTTTAAATTTTGTCATTATATACGTAGGAACAAATGTCTAATTTCTTGAAGTTGTATTAACATA
This sequence comes from Echinarachnius parma, assembly GCA_037951105.1. Lineage (NCBI taxonomy): Eukaryota > Metazoa > Echinodermata > Echinoidea > Clypeasteroida > Echinarachniidae > Echinarachnius > Echinarachnius parma. The sequence goes on along the minus strand of JBAMJV010005253.1, from coordinate 121,030 downwards.
TGAATTATTAATGATATGTTTAATGTGTCCTTTTTTATTTGTATGACGTTTTAATGTTTTATACTCTGTAAATGTATTCAAATCTTGGCTGGCATAGCGAATCTTAGCTACCAAGGTTCGTTTTTTAGCGAACCTTGGCTAGCAATGTTTGTTATTTAGCATATTATGGCGGGCAAGGTTCATTTTATAGCGTACCTTGGCTGCCATGGTTTGTTATTTAGCGTATTATAAGATAGACCACACCCCACCCGGCAAAAGTTTGGAACGAATTGCCCCGTCACGTTGCAGTTAATTTTCAACTGCAGACAATAGACATTCCTGTAACTTTTTATCAAATATTTTATAAATTCTCCACTATGATTGTCTCTTGTTTCTATTTTTCTTAGATCCGCCCGAGGTCTACCACACCCTACCTAGCAGGATTAGCCAAGAGTACGGGACAAACAGCTCTGTTGCGTTTCAACTAGTCCCAAAATTGGTTTGACATTATCCATCAAAAGTCATTCACAACTTTTGTCCTGTTTGTTTCTTTTTTTTTTAGATCCGCCCGAGGTGGACCACACCCTACCGGGCAAGATAGCTAAGAGTACAGGGCAGACCGCCCTGCTGCGTTGCAGAGCTCAGGGTGCACCCGTAGTGCAGTTCCACTGGCTTAAAGGTAAATTAAATTTGTTTGGGATTTCTTTAAAGTGATGAACGTCAACTTGACCTGCGTACACCCTGGACAGAGGGCAATTTCTAATTAGTTTTGCATTGAACTTTTTTTCCCTTAAATATCCAGGTTTGTTCATATTGGGGGCCAAATTCTCCTCTTCTCTCCTCTATCTTCAGAGGATCTGCTGATGTCAACTTGACCAGCGACCACTACACGCTGGACATTGGGCAAGATCTGACGCCAAGCGTTACGAGAGTCCACCATGATATTACTTTTGCATTGAACTATATTATTTTTGTATCTTTAATATCTTGGGGTTTTTCATTTGGGGGCTTATTTGTTCTCTTCTCTCCACTATCTTCATAGGATCTGCCGATGTCAACTTGACCAGCGACCACTACACGTTGGACGTTCGGCAGGATCTGACGTACGCCAATCGTTACGAGAGTCCACCATGATATTACTCTTGCATTGAACTATATTATTTTTGTATCTTTAATATCTGGGGGTTTTGGGGACTTATTTGTTCTCTTCTCTCCACTATCTTCATAGGATCTGCCGATGTCAACTTGACCAGCGACCACTACACGTTGGACGTTCGGCAGGATCTGACATACGCCAATCGTTACGAGAGTCGTCTCATCATCAGTCAGATCGACGAGATTGACGACTACGGAACGTACGTCTGCAAGGCTTACAACGACCTCGGGGAGGCACGCTTTGAACTACAGCTGGAAAAGACAAGTGAGTTGTTTTTAATTCATCACTTTATTGCACTTTAAAACATGAAAAAGGACTCAGGCCTTGATCATGCAATCTTACTGGAAATGCAAGACAAACAATTGTATACACTTGAAGTGAATTAAACCAACAACAAAATTTGATCATCATGGTCTGATTGTCAGATAGATGAGATTGAGGACTATGGGACATACGTCTGCAAAGCTTACAATGATCTCAGGGAGGCATGCTTTATGATTGTCAGGTAGATGAGATTGACGACTATGAGACATACGTCTGCAAAGCATACAATGATCTCGGGGAGGCACGCTTTGTGATTCAGCTGAAAAAGACAAGTAAATGTTTTATTCATTCATTGCTTTATTCAATATTTTGTGTCACTTTTCTCCTGCCAAATATTTTGCTAATATTGATAGTTGGGCTCTTTACTGACTCTCACTTCGTTCGATCTGGTTTCCCCTCAAAAATAAAAACATTACAAAGTATGTTATATTTGGTTGGCCATTTAATCCAGTTATGCTAGAATAGTCGAGATATAAGAGATTGCTGCCTATGGGAGACATGATCGAACAGCTTGAATGTAATGTATTTGGATCCAATCATTATACCCCAATGTCATCATTAACCTGCCTACTATTGGATCCAATCATTATATCCCAATGTCATCATTAACCTGCCTACTATTGGATCCAATCATTATACCCCAATGTCATCATTAACCTGCCTACTATTGGATCCAATCATTATATCCCAATGTCATCATTAACCTGCCTACTTGGACCCAATCATTATATCCCAATGTCATCATTAACCTGCCTACTTGGATCCAATCATTATATCCAAATGTCATCATTAACCTGCCTACTATTGGATCCAATCATTATATCCCAATGTCATCATTAACCTGCCTACTTGGATCCAATCATTATATCCCAATGTCATCATTAACCTGCCTACTATTGGATCCAATCATTATATCCCAATGTCATCATTAACCTGCCTACTTGGATCCAATCATTATACCCCAATGTCATCATTAACCTGCCTACTATTGGATCCAATCATTATATCCCAATGTCATCATTAACCTGCCTACTATTGGATCCAATCATTATATCCCAATGTCATCATTAACCTGCCTACTTGGATCCAATCATTATATCCCAATGTCATCATTAACCGTCCTACTATTGGATCCAATCATTATATCCCAATGTCATCATTAACCTGTTGGATCCAATCTTTATATCCCGATGTCATCATTAACCTGCCTACTATTGGATCCAATCATTATACCCCAATGTCATCATTAACCTGCCTACTATTGGATCCAATCATTATATCCCAATGTCATCATTAACCTGCCTACTATTGGATCCAATCATTATATCCCAATGTCATCATTAACCTGCCTACTATTGGATCCAATCATTATATCCCAATGTCATCATTAACCTGCCTACTATTGGATCCAATCATTATCTCCCAATGTCATCATTAACCTGCCTACTTGGATCCAATCATTATATCCCAATGTCATCACTAACCTGCCTACTATTGGATCCAATCATTATATCCCAATGTCATCATTAACCTGCCTACTATTGGATCCAATCATTATATCCCAATGTCATCATTAACCTGCCTACTATTGGATCCAATCATTATATCCCAATGTCATCACTAACCTGCCTACTATTGGATCCAATCATTATATCCCAATGTCATCATTAACCTGCCTACTATTGGATCCAATCATTATATCCCAATGTCATCACTAACCTGCCTACTATTGGATCCAATCATTATATCCCAATGTCATCATTAACCTGCCTACTATTGGATCCAATCATTATATCCCAATGTCATCATTAACCTGTTGGATCCAATCATTATATCCCAATGTCATCATTAACCTGTTGGATCCAATCATTATATCCCAATGTCATCATTAACCTGCCTACTTGGATCCAATCATTATATCCCAATGTCATCATTAACCGGCCTACTTGGATCCAATCATTATATCCCAATGTCATCATTAACCTGCCTACTATTGGATCCAATCATTATATCCCAATGTCATCATTAACCTGCCTACTATTGGATCCAATCATTATATCCCAATGTCATCATTAACCTGCCTACTATTGGATCCAATCATTATATCCCAATGTCATCATTAACCTGCCTACTTGGATCCAATCATTATATCCCAATGTCATCATTAACCTGCCTACTTGGATCCAATCATTATATCCCAATGTCATCATTAACCTGCCTACTATTGGATCCAATCATTATATCCCAATGTCATCATTAACCTGCCTACTATTGGATCCAATCATTATATCCCAATGTCATCATTAACCTGCCTACTATTGGATCCAATCATTATATCCCAATGTCATCATTAACCTGCCTACTATTGGATCCAATCATTATATCCCAATGTCATCATTAACCTGCCCACTATTGGATCCAATCATTATATCCCAATGTCATCATTAACCTGCCTACTATTGGATCCAATCATTATATCCCAATGTCATCATTAACCTGCCTACTATTGGATCCAATCACTATATCCCAATGTCATCATTAACCTGCCTACTATTGGATCCAATCATTATATCCCAATGTCATCATTAACCTGCCTACTATTGGATCCAATCATTATATCCCAATGTCATCATTAACCTGCCTACTATTGGATCCAATCACTATATCCCAATGTCATCATTAACCTGCCTACTATTGGATCCAATCATTATATCCCAATGTCATCATTAACCTGCCTACTTGGATCCAATCATTATATCCCAATGTCATCATTAACCTGCCTACTATTGGATCCAATCTTTATATCCCAATGTCATCATTAACCTGCCTACTATTGGATCCAATCTTTATATCCCAATGTCATCATTAACCTGCCTACTATTGGATCCAATCATTATCTCCCAATGTCATCATTAACCTGCCTACTTGGATCCAATCATTATATCCCAATGTCATCACTAACCTGCCTACTATTGGATCCAATCATTATATCCAAATGTCATCATTAACCTGCCTACTATTGGATCCAATCATTATATCCCAATGTCATCATTAACCTGTTGGATCCAATCATTATATCCAAATGTCATCATTAACCTGCCTACTATTGGATCCAATCATTATATCCCAATGTCATCATTAACCTGTTGGATCCAATCATTATATCCCAATGTCATCATTAACCTGTTGGATCCAATCATTATATCCCAATGTCATCATTAACCTGCCTACTTGGATCCAATCATTATATCCCAATGTCATCATTAACCTGCCTACTATTGGATCCAATCATTATATCCCAATGTCATCATTAACCTGCCTACTATTGGATCCAATCATTATATCCCAATGTCATCATTAACCTGCCTACTATTGGATCCAATCATTATATCCCAATGTCATCATTAACCTGCCTACTTGGATCCAATCATTATATCCCAATGTCATCATTAACCTGCCTACTTGGATCCAATCATTATATCCCAATGTCATCATTAACCTGCCTACTATTGGATCCAATCATTATATCCCAATGTCATCATTAACCTGCCTACTATTGGATCCAATCATTATATCCCAATGTCATCATTAACCTGCCTACTATTGGATCCAATCATTATATCCCAATGTCATCATTAACCTGCCTACTATTGGATCCAATCACTATATCCCAATGTCATCATTAACCTGCCTACTATTGGATCCAATCATTATATCCCAATGTCATCATTAACCTGTTGGATCCAATCATTATATCCCAATGTCATCATTAACCTGTTGGATCCAATCATTATATCCCAATGTCATCATTAACCTGCCTACTTGGATCCAATCATTATATCCCAATGTCATCATTAACCTGCCTACTTGGATCCAATCATTATATCCCAATGTCATCATTAACCTGCCTACTTGGATCCAATCATTATACCCCAATGTCATCATTAACCTGCCTACTATTGGATCCAATCATTATATCCCAATGTCATCATTAACCTGCCTACTATTGGATCCAATCATTATATCCCAATGTCATCATTAACCTGCCTACTTGGATCCAATCATTATATCCCAATGTCATCATTAACCTGCCTACTTGGATCCAATCATTATATCCCAATGTCATCATTAACCTGCCTACTTGGATCCAATCATTATATCCCAATGTCATCATTAACCTGCCTACTTGGATCCAATCATTATATCCCAATGTCATCATTAACCTGCCTACTATTTTTTCTGTTCTTCTTTTCACAGGTCCACCAGAAGCCCCCTCCAATCTTCAGGTGGTCAGTGTGATGTACAACTCGGTCACCCTCAACTGGACAGCAGGTAATAACATGATGAGGATGAGGATGAGGAAGATGTTGATGTTGATATTGGAGATGATGAGGATGATGACGATGACAGCGAAGATGATAATGATTGTGGTGGTGGTGGTGATGATGATGGTGGTTATGGTGATAATTATAATACAAATGATTAAGGTGATGATGATATGGATGAAAATTTATGAAATTATCATAATCGTTAATTTTCTCTCTTTCATTCTTACCTTCAAGAAATCAGTCAGGAATTCATTCATCTCTTAAATTATTCCTTCTATTTAGGATTTGATGGCGGTCTCCCTCAGAGATTCCAGGTGCGCTTCAACCAGAAGGGAGGCAAGCAGTACCAGTACGTGGATGTTGTCCCCGAGGACGCATCAACTTTCACGGTAGCCAACCTCAACCCAAGCTTGGAGTATGAGTTCACCGTGAGGGGACGCAACGAGCAGGGTGACGGACCGTATTATCTCGGTATCGTTTCAGCCAGCACTAACGTGAAGCCTACAGAGCCTACTATTGTCAAGCCTGACCGTAAGTTACAAGTGTGATATGCATAGTTTGTACATGATGGTGATGATGGTGATGATGATGGTGATGATGATGATGGTGATGATGATGATGGTGATGATGATGATGATGATGATGATGATGATGGTGATGATGATGATGGTGATGATGATGATGATGATGATGATGATGATGGTGATGATGATGATGATGGTGATTATTTTGAGGCTAAAATCATTGGAATTCGTGCTGATCTGGATGCTACTGACCCTCTACCTTTGTCTGTTGATCCCCCTAGAAGAGAGTTGGAATCAACTTTTGAATTTTGTATGGTTACTGAAGAAAACGTAAGGAAAATTATAATGGAATCTCCATTGAAAACTTGTTTGCTTGACCCAATCCCCACTCAACTCCTAAAGAAGTGCATTGATCCACTCATCCCAGTTATAACAGAAATTGTAAATAGTTCATTGTCTTCTGGGATAATGCCTGCAGTTCTGAAGATGTCACATGTTCCGCCGATTATTAAAAAATCAAATCTCAATAGAGATGTTCTACAGAATGATCGGCCAGTATCACAACTACCTTTCCTTGCCAAGGTTATTGAAAGGTGTGCCTGTAAACAGCTTCAAAATTACTTTGAAGCTAATGATTTGTATGCAGAAACACAATCAGCATACAGATATAATTATTAAGGCTGAGTCATGTCGGTAATTGTCGGAACCGGGTCCCGATAAACTTTTACCGGTCGGGAACCGGTATCCCGATAAATTTTTACCGTCGAAACTCGGACCGGTAATATCACGCAATCGTGCACGCATCGGCAAAAATGCACTGTTTGGGGCTTATATTGCTCTTTTTATATGCAAATAACATTATAAATACTGAGGCTTTTATGGATTTACATATCAATCTTTACGGGGAAATAGTTACAGACTATCCAGAATTAACTCAGTTTCGCATGAAAAGTATTTTTTTTCGAAGTAAATTGGACCTATAAATCGATCGTTTGTTCACCATTGCCCATCGCAACGCGGTTCACAGAAACTTAGCCCGCTAGTCGGGGGGAAACGATCGCTTGTGACTGTGAGCCACTGCCCTCAAAAAGTGGCTATAAATTAGCCTTTTCGCAATCAACACCATTTTGGTAGACTCTACTTACATGATAACATGGCATTTGAAAGCTGAACAGAATACAAAATCACCCCCAAAACAATGAAAAAACTGTGCTGAATTATCGATAAATTTCCAAGGAACATTCGTGATCGTGAGGATCGAAGGTTGATGAATTGAGCTGAGCTACAGCATGCATGCAGCAAGTTTTCGGGCCGCTGTTTCATGCATATCGCCGCGCTCGTATACTTTGCGTGCAAGTTACGGGTCTTTTTTTCTTACGCGAGATTCATCCGCCGGCCGGTGGAACTATGTTAATTCATCCCAGGCCGTTTGCACACAAAGTACATACGAGCGAATAGGAGCGATGTAGTCGTTTTTTATTGATATTTTGCGTAATTGTTTTCATTGTTTTGGGGCTCATTTTTGTTTCTGTTCAGCTATCAAACGCCATGAAATCATGTAAGTAGAATATCAAAACATTTGAAAATGGTGCAAATGACCAAAAAACGTATTTTGAGCTACTTTTTGAATGCACTGGCTTATCAGCTGGATCATACAAAGATCCATCAGACAACTCCCCTGGAGTATCGGACTAACATTGTGTGCACATCCGCCGACAATATCGTTCAAATGACTAGCAATTTTGCGCTTCCTGTTCAATTTCTGACTGTCAAACGAAGTAAATGAACCAAGAATTTCTCGAAAATAACCACTCTTTAAAGTAAATGATATCAATTGCCCCGTTTTTATTTGAATTCCGCTACATTATTGTGATAATCTTAATTTCTTTTTTAACATTGTATTTATTTTTTTTATTTTTTCGGGGCACCGTTTCCGATATAACGAAACCGGGTCCCGATTGAAACGGTCGGTAACCGGTGTGATCGACCGAACCGACTCAGCCTTAATAATTATAGTACTGAAACAGCACTTCTCAGGGTCCAGAATGACCTACTTAGTGCTACTGACAAACATCGCGAAGCAATCTTAGTGCTTCTCGATCTCAGCGCAGCCTTTGACACAATAGACCATGCAATGTTATTAGAGAGACTTCGGTCACGCTATGGCTTAGGCGAATCAGCCCTCACCTGGTTCTCATCATATCTCAAAGATCGTAAGCAGACAGTTGTCATTAATGGCTCTAAGTCTCAACCTCACTTTCTTAATTGTGGTGTTCCACAGGGGTCTGTCATTGGCGCGCCTGCTTTTTCATTTTATACTAGCCCACTCAGTGCCATTATTTCTGAACACCAAATCAATCATATGATATATGCAGATGATGTACATTATATATTGATTTTGACCCATTAGAAAAGCTTAGTGCTATTCAACGCTTGGAATCTTGTGTTGCAGACATTAAGTCTTGGGCCACTCAAAATAAACTTAAATTTAATGACACAAAAACAAAAATTATTCATATAACCTCACGCTTCCGTCCTTGTTGTTCTATCCCATTAATTAAAATTGGAGATACTTTTGTGCAGCCTGTTTCAAAGACTAGAAATCTAGGCATTATATTCCATGAACATCTCCAATTCAAAGATCAAGTTAGTAAAACTGTTAGTGCTGGATGGTCTGGCATCTATAACATTGGTAAATTGAGGAAGTATGTGGATCAATCATCATCTGAAAAACTTGTCCATGCTTTCATTACATCACATCTTGACTATTGCAATAGTCTTCTTGCTGGTATACCTGACATTGAGATTTCAAGACTACAACGTTCTGAACTCGTTCTGAACGCCACGACCATATTACCCCTGTATTGTATAATCTTCATTGGCTGCCTGTTTATTTATGCATACATTTAAAAATATTGTTGATAATGTTTAAATGTTCTACAGGCAATGCCCCTAGCTATTTAAGAAATTTGATTGTCCCGTATGCACCACCGAGTAGACTCAGATCTGCCACTCAAAATTTGTTTGTTATACCAAAAGTGTTTTCAAGATATTATGGTGAACGGGCATTCTCCTTTATTGGACCGTATTTATGGAACGCTCTGCCTAACTGGGTCAAGAACTCTTCCTCAATTGACTCATTCAAAGATAATCTAAAAAATCATCTCTTCAAACAACATTATCAGTCATAGCTCAACCACTCTCTACTTCTTTACTTCGTATACTCTAATTTCCTTTTCTAAAGCGCTTAGAGGCTTGTTTGCATTAAGCGCTATATAAATTTGTCATATTATTATTAAAACGATGATGATAATGATGATGATGATGATGATGATGATGATGATGATGATGATGATGATGGTGATTATAATGATGATGATGATAACGATGTTGATGATGATGGTGATGATAACGATGATGATAACAATGATGATAACGATGATGATGATAGTGATGATATCGATGATGATGATAATGATGATGACGATGATGATGATAGTGATGATAATAATGATGATGATGAGTTTTCAAAATTTCTATCAAATAAAGCTTGCATTTCCTACACCTACAGAATATAATATGTAATATGTAATATGTAAAAACAATAAACATTAATTCAAACATATAGGGAAACTGACCAAGAATATATTATAATTAAAAGTGAGCAAAGAAAAATGGGATTCCAACGGGATTCGAACCCGAGACCTCCGGATTGCTAGACCGGTGCTCTAACGACTGAGCTATAGAAAATCCTACGACGGCGTTCTTCCCTGAAACCCCTTAATTCATCATTGCTCAAGTAGTCAGAAGCTTTATAAACCTGACATAAACCCGAAGCGGATTAAAATCAACTTGGGGATATATGCGAGGGATCGCCGAAGCGATACAGCTTTTTGTAATAATTAATTCAAACATATAGGGAAACTGACCAAGAATATATTATAATTAAAAGTGAGCAAAGAAAAATGGGATTCCAACGGGATTCTAACCCGAGACCTCCGGATTGCTAGACCGGTGCTCTACCGACTGAGCTATAGAAAACCCTACGACGGCGTTCTTCCCTGAAACCCCTTAATTCATCATTGCTCAAGTAGTCGGAACAATAAACATTATTATGTTTATTTATTTTCTTTTTTCATCCAGGTCTTCTTGTTGGTAACATACCCCTCTATTCTCCTTCTTGTGTATTCTCAGCTGTGTTTTTATCAACATGTTCCTCTGCTGCTTTCTTGTGTGTGTGTGCCTGTTGAGTATCCACATTTTCTGTAAAATACTTAAAAATTCCTACTCCTACAGCATTACCGTATTTGCTGGTGTATTAACCGCACCTTTTTTCAATACAAAAAAAATTCAAAAATGGGGGTGCGGTTAATACACGGGTGCGGTTATAACGTATTAACCGCACTTTTTTTCTCCAAAAACTTGCAAAAAAGCGGGGTGCGGTTAATACACAGGTGCGGTTTATACACCGGCAAATACGGTATTCTCTGGGTCGGCATCACGTCACTTCCGGGTCATTGTTTTGTTCACGTGACTCACTGGAGTGAAAACATAGCGTTTTCACTCCAGTGCAGTGTACGATCGAGAGCGTGTGAGTGACCTCGGGGTCACGGAATACCCGGATGTGCGACCAACAGAATATGTGAATTTTGTTACTTTCTTTTCTTTGTGAATCCAGGTCTGCTAGTTGGTAACATCCCCCTGTACATGGTGCTACTATTCTCCTTCCTCTGCATTCTCAGCTGCGTCTTCATCAACATTTTCCTCTGCTGCTGCCTCGTCAAGCGAAGGGAGTCCAAGAAAAAAGTTGGAGGTATTTTACACCTCTCTTATAAACATTATTACATAAGCATATGTGACCCGCTATAGCAAAACCCGGCACCTGTCGGTAATTCATGTTTTGAAGAAATGGGCATTTTAAGTTCACACAATGTGTGTAAAAAACCTGTATGATTGTAAAATTGAAACAATCATGTATCTTCGCCAATTATTGACTAATTAGTTAGAACAAAGCATCAAATAAAAGCTTGTGATGAGGCCTTTCTAATGGTGTGAAAATCAACATTTTGATTTTTACCAACAAAGTGCCGGGTTTTGCTATAGCCGGTCACATGTAATACAAATATTTTGTTGGCATAAATTATGTAAATTATAAATTATGCATACCACGCAGTGGATATTGAGGATCTACAAAGGTTTTTAAAATCATGTCGAGGTAAATCATTATTGACTGAAATTAAGAAAACAGAGGAAACATACAAGTTGTGTGTTTTTATAGTTATATAATACATTTGATACTAGTTATATTAATCTAACAATTTGTTTTTCCAACCAGAAGACTACAGTATACATGTTATGATTGGTACCATTGCATGTTAGTTTTTAGCTCATCCGGCCCAAAGGTCCCGATGAGCTTATGCCATGGCGTGGCGTCCGTCCTTCCGTCCGTCCGTCCGTCCACAGTTTTCAAAATGCTTATTCTTCGTTATTTTTCAACCGATTTTTGATTCTGATTGTTTCATATGATAGGGCTAGGAGGGGGATTTAAAACTTCTACACAGAATCGTGAAATTCATTATCTATGGTAATTTATGCAAATTTATTCGAAATCACAAAAAATACTTCTTCTCCTTCATTTCTCGACCGATTTTGATTTGGTTTGCTTTAATCTGGTAGAGCTAACTTTGGTACACTAAACTTCTACACAGAATTTTGAAATTTTTCTCCATTAATTAATTATGGTAATTTTTTTTCTATTTTTTAAAAATTTATTTATATTTTTTTAATTAATTAATTAATTAATTTATTTTTTTAATTTTTTTTAATTGTTTAATTTTTTTGTATTATTATTTTTTTTTTCCCCCATGTCCCTTCCGGGGCGTCAAATTTATATTTTTTTCACTCTAATTTGTATTTGTTACATTTTTATGTCCCTTCCAGGGCATCAAATTTTTATTTTTTGACCAGTTGAAAAGTGTACCACATGAAATTTGCGATATTTGATGTTGCGAGATGGCGGATGAGCGCTACGTCATTGACGTTCTGGTTCATTTTACCTGTTTGGGGAGAAAGGAAGTCTCATCCATTTTATTCTGCATCGTTTTCTTTTTTCAGATAAATCTTCAACAAAGAAGACTGGAGATGAAATTGAGCTTGTGAAGCCAGTGTAAGTATATTCATTTAACAATTTGCGATCGTGATTTATTATATATCCGTTGTAAGTTATCAAAGAGTCTGAAACTACAATTTGTGTTTGTGACATGCCCCCTGAGAGCAAAATCGACAGTGTTTGGGGCATTTTTCACAGTTTATTTATATTCAGGAATAGAAGCTTGTTTGAAAAGGTTTGAAATATGTGATTAATTTTCATTATATCTTTCATAAACATATATTATTCTTACTACCAATATCCAGGGAGACTCGTGACACTCCCCCTGAGAGCGAAACCGACAATGTCTCCCACCGCACGCACTCGGATAACGACCGCTTCTCCTACGACAACGCAAGCTACGACCGCCGACCCTACGACGATTACGATGGTCGCTCGGAGGATTATGATCGCTATGACGACAGTCGGCCCCTCCCACCTCGTGGAGGTAGCAGCCGCAGCGCTGGGTACTACAACACTGGCTACAGACCGCCCTCCTATGCCGCTAGCTGGGATTCTTACGGTAAGATTATTGTTTTCAGTTGATCACAGGAGTTCAAAGAAAGATTAAACTGACCGGGATATTAAACGGCATCGTAAAGGAAGAAAAAAATGTCAACACAATGTTATTATATGTGACCGGCTATACATGTAGCAAAACCTGGCACTTGTCGGTAAAAATCAAAATGTAGATTCCCATGCCATTACAAAGGCCTCATCACAAGCTATTCATATACAATTCTTGTTCAAGTAATGTGTCATGGTGCTACTGCAGGTTTGGGGGGAACTAAAATGTATTTTAAGAGGCTACAATTCTTGCCTGCCAGAATTACGATCACTTTTAAATGTGTTGTGTGTTGATCTGTGGGATAATGTATAGGCTGGGGCTCATTGAGGCATTTTGGGGCTACATCGCCCTCAGCCGCTGTATGTTGTTACTTTACCCAGGGCTCCACACTTACATTTTTTGTCAGTGGCCTGGTTGGGCCAGTGAAATAATGTCTTCTCCTTTTCTGGTGGCCCGAAAGAACAATTTACTGGCCCCAAAATTGTATTTCATGAGTAAACTGTTTACTTTTTAAAATAACACTCTTTTCTGATCAAACCTGTGATTATAGATGAAGCATAACAAGGAAGAAAACAAAATTTCTCTAATTTTGTCAATGTCAGGTTAAAAATCTGCTTGAACAATCGGGCCACTAAAATATGACTTTAATACATTTTTGCTGGCCCAAAGTGCAATTTCACTGCCCCCGGGCCAGCGGGCCAGAGTGAGTGTCGAGCCCTGCTTAACCATTGGAAACCAACATAAATTGAACATGTGTGTTAAAACAAATATTTTCTTTTCAATTTGTATTCCTGCAGGCAACCCACCCAGCACTGGTTACTCCGAGTCCCAGATAGACACCGACCAGGAGCGGGAGTACGCTGACATGCTACGCCGCCAACAAAGGCCCAACTATGCCCCCCCTCGGGCCTCCGCCCCCAGCCCTGTACCCAGCAGTCTGGGTAACTTTGTGCCCCTTCCTAAGCCTGGATCTAAAGCACCTAGCCAGCAGGGGAGCGAGGAGGGTGTCTTGGTTTAAAAGTGGGTAGTTTGGTTTAGGAGTGCCTTCTTGTGATTTTGCGTCCCCAAGGTATGTTTCTTTCTATACAGAGGGTGAACTATGCCCCCCATCATCCGTCCGCCCCTAGCCCTGTGCCCGGTAATCTTGGTAACTTTGTGCTCACAAACTAGGGTGTAAAGTGCCTAGGTAGAGGGGCGGGGGGGGGGGGGGGGGCAGGGAGCAGGGTGTTATGGTTTAAAAGTGGGTAATTTGGTTAAGGAGTGCGTTCATTTGTGGTTTTACACCCCCCCCCCCCCCCCCCCCAAGGTAGGTTGTCTTTTGTACAGAGGGTGAACGATGCCCCCCTAAAACCATCTGCCCCTAGCCCTGTGCCGTATAATCTGGGTCACTTTGTAGCCCTGCCTAAACTAGGGTCTAAAGCTCCTAGTTAAGTGGGTTGCAAGGAGAGTGTTTTGTTTAGAAGTGCTCCCATTTACATGTATGATGTTCCATCCACAAAGTATGTTGCCTTCTGTACAGTGGGTGAACTACATGTATGCCCCCATCATCCATCCGCCCCTTGCCCGGTACCCAGCAGTCTGGCCAACTTTGAGCCCCTTCCTAAGCCTGGCTCTAAAGCCCCTAGCCAGCAGGGGAGTCAGGAGGGTGTTCTGGTTTAGGAGTGCTCCCATTTATGATGTTATATTGCCTTCTGTACATTTGTATCCTCTGATGTTATTCTGACCAATATTTATGTTCTTTTTTCAGAGAATTGGTAAGAAATATTGTGTAAAGGATTTGATCATATTCGTTATATTGAAAATAATTGGTTTAGAAGTGCTCTCATTTATGATGTTATTCCCCCTAGGTATGTGGCATTCTGAATATTGTTATGTATATACAATTTAGTGTGAATGAAATGATCATATTCATTATATTGAAAATAATTGGTTTAGATCTAATCTCTCTTTTATGATGTTACACCCCCAACGTATGCGGCTTTCTGAATATTGATAAATTCAAACAAAATTAAGTGTGAATGAATTGATAATATTCATTATATTTAAAAAAACATTTTGAAATGTTATATGAAAGACATGAATTGTAAAAACTGATTCCACCTTTTTTCCTAAAGGATAAAATGTATTTGTGTATTAACTCTGTTTTTACATTTTGAATCTATTTTTGTTCAAACAATTACATTTGTATCATTCCAACTTATACATACGTAGACATGCAATGCTTGTGTCTAATTTTAAGGCTGATCAAAATTGTAAATAGGGGACCTTGATTTATGGTAAGATTGGAGCAAATGTCCCTTTGCTCCTAGTTCATAGAGTTATACATGTGTCTTGGGGGGTGTTTCACAAAGATAAGTTGAACTCAACCCTAAGTTGGACTTATATATGGTAAGCCATTTGTAGCCTTGGAATAAAATATATTCAATAGCAAAAATGCAAGTATTTTAGACTTTTCATGAATATTACATGAAATACATGAAATTTCCTTGATGATAGACAAATATGAATGATTTGAATCAACATTGTATGCCTTTTAAAAGGACTTTTACAATTTGTTTTCAAAGAAACTAACGGCTTTCCATACTTTTTAAGTCCAACTTAGGGTTAAGTTCAACTTAGGATCTTTGTGAAACACCCCCCAGGTGATACTTTATACTGTATACATGGTGCATTTCATGACTTCTTGCAGTTAATTTTTCAGTCCACTAAGAAAGTTTACAGAATGTACATGTACATGTATATATCTTGATTTGTACTATTACAAAATGTTGAAAAAAAACACTATAAAACATCTTGTTTTGTAGGTTTATTGGTATATATCATGAGTTTTGTCATTTTGCCTGTGTTGTGATTCTTTATAGTACTCTCTTTTATACAAATATGTGTATATACCTCCATTTCATTGTACTAAAAACAAAAGGAGTTTGTTTTCTACATTATTATGTACCGTATTTACTTTCATGCAGCTCATTCATGTATTGTATATTAAATCATATTATCATACGTGTAGTTGTACTTTGCATCCTTATATAACAGTATATTGAAGGTTGTTTAATGATTGTGTGCGAAACAAAAGTACACTTTATATATCTATGCATCCTGTGTTAGCACCATGATTAAATCTTTAAAATCAACCTTGCCTTTAGCCACAGAAGTAGTTAATAAACCCCTCACAAAAAGTTCTGAAATTCAAGTTTGACCGTTGATATCTATTTTGCTATAAAATGATCCTACTTGAATTTGATATAATTGACAAGCCTGTTTATTCCCCTTAACATAGATGCCTCATTTGTAATTATTATGTAATTATGGAATGTGCAGTACACCTGAATATGGAGCCGTGTCAAAAGCGAAATGTCATAAAACACAGTGTACAACGTTATTGTCAATGGGAATTCTTCATTCGTTTGGAGATTTACATGTGTTTCAGTAGATGCACAATACCAATGCATTTTGCAACATTTCAATCTTGACTTGCCCCCATATTTAGGTGTAAATTAATGCACATTCCATAATTACATAACCATTTACAAATGGAGTACCAATGTATCATAAGAGGAATAAACAGGCTTTTCAATGATACCAAATTCATGTAAGATAACATAGGGGCAAGATCAAGACTTATTAACGCCAAACTTGAATTGCAGAACTTTTTGAGAGGGGTTTATTATAAATTAACTATCCTTCGGGTTTATGTCAGGTTTATAATAGCTTCTGACCTCACGAGCAATGAAAATTAAGGGGTTTCTGGGACGAATGCCGTCATAGGGTTTTCTATAGCTCAGTCGGTAAGAGCACCGGTCTAGCAATCCAGAGATCTCGGGTTTGAATCCCGTTGCAATCCCATTTTCTTTGCTCTTTTTTAATCATAAATTAACTAAAACAGACTCTCCTCCAATTCATAGTCACCATGTTCATGTATGTTTTTGTTTTTATTACTTCATGCTAGCCATATTCACCAAGTATATCGGAGTGCCAAAGAAAATTATTCCATCAGTGTATACTGTAAATAAAAGATAATTATGTGCCATTTTGTAAGAATTGTATATCCTTTTTTTATCACCTTTTGCCATTTTTAACAAGAAAACTCAGTATTTTTATCACAATGTGTGTTTTTAGAAGGTATTACCTTTATGTGTGTACTATTATGTTTATTTGCATGATTGGTTGTATTAGCTTGTTTGTAATATGCATACATTATGGAGTAAATAACATTGATTTTGATCAACTTGTGTACATAGTTGCAATCTTTGTATTCCTACAAAATCTTGTCCTTAAAAGTGTGTTTGAGCGAGGTATTATGTTTGTACTACATATATTTGCATTCATTTGTTTTATTATACAGTTATGTACTGTTTTTACATGGAGTGCATTACAGTACATTTATTATCATAATTGTGACCGGTTACATCAAAATCCGCCACTTGTTGTCGAAAGATCTAATTTGATTAATATTAATATCATGCAGAAATGTTCATAAATTTGCACTGGATTAATATTTCAAGTTGATTTATTTTGCAATATAAAGAGCAAAAGTTGATCGTGCTATGTCAAAATGTTAATTTTGCCACTGGGACCAATTTTTATCTTTGGAAGCCCACAACTGCAATACATAATTATCAAGTGGTTGGTTTTGCTATAGCCAGTCACAATTACTCAAATAACATGGTTGTACAAACACCAAATGCTTGTTTCAAAATCGTATCTTTGCTTTAGGCCACACCCGATAATCAAAATAGGATCACAACAAACATTTAAGTCCTTGTCCAGCGTATGTATACCAGTTCTCATTTTGAATAAAACTCCAAGGATTGTGGTACAGTCAAACCTGTCTTAGCGGCCACCTGTCTATAGCAGCCAACCTGTCTATACAGTCCAACCTGTCTTAGCGGCCACCTGTCTATAGCAGCCAACCTGTCTATACAGTCCAACCTGTCTTAGCGGCCACCTGTCTATAGCAGCCAACCTGCCTATACAGTCCAACCTGTCTTAGCGGCCACCTGTCTATAGCAGCCAACCTGCCTATACAGTCCAACCTGTCTTAGCGGCCACCTGTCTATAGCAGCCAACCTGCCTATACAGTCCAACCTGTCTTAGCGGCCACCTGTCTATAGCAGCCAACCTGTCTATACAGTCAAACCTGTCTTAGCGGCCACCTGTCTATAGCAGCCAACCTGCCTATACAGTCCAACCTGTCTTAGCAGCCACCTGTCTATAGCAGCCAACCTGCCTATACAGTCCAACCTGTCATAGCGGCCACATGTCTATAGCAGCCAACCTGTCTATACAGTCAAACCTGTCTTAGCGGCCACCTGTCTATAGCAGCCAACCTGCCTATACAGTCCAACCTGTCTTAGCGGCCACCTGTCTATAGCAGCCAACCTGTCTATACAGTCAAACCTGTCTTAGCGGCCACCTGTCTATAGCAGCCAACCTGCCTATACAGTCCAACCTGTCTTAGAGGCCACCTGTCTATAGCAGCCAACCTGTCTATACAGTCAAACCTGTCTTAGCGGCCACCTGTCTATAGCAGCCAACCTGCCTATACAGTCCAACCTGTCTTAGCAGCCACCTGTCTATAGCAGCCAACCTGCCTATACAGTCCAACCTGTCATAGCGGCCACATGTCTATAGCAGCCAACCTGCCTATACAGTCCAACCTGTCTTAGCAGCCACCTGTCTATAGCAGCCAACCTGCCTATACAGTCCAACCTGTCATAGCGGCCACATGTCTATAGCAGCCAACCTGTCTATACAGTCAAACCTGTCTTAGCGGCCACCTGTCTATAGCAGCCAACCTGCCTATACAGTCCAACCTGTCTTAGCGGCCACCTGTCTATAGCAGCCAACCTGTCTATACAGTCAAACCTGTCTTAGCGGCCACCTGTCTATAGCAGCCAACCTGTCTATACAGTCAAACCTGTCTTAGCGGCCACCTGTCTATAGCAGCCAACCTGCCTATACAGTCCAACCTGTCTTAGCGGCCACCTGTCTATAGCAGCCAACCTGTCTATACAGTCAAACCTGTCTTAGCGGCCACCTGTCTATAGCAGCCAACCTGCCTATACAGTCCAACCTGTCTTAGAGGCCACTTGTCTATAGCAGCCAACCTGTCTATACAGTCAAACCTGTCTTAGCGGCCACCTGTCTATAGCAGCCAACCTGCCTATACAGTCCAACCTGTCTTAGCAGCCACCTGTCTATAGCAGCCAACCTGCCTATACAGTCCAACCTGTCATAGCGGCCACATGTCTATAGCAGCCAACCTGCCTATACAGTCCAACCTGTCTTAGCAGCCACCTGTCTATAGCAGCCAACCTGCCTATACAGTCCAACCTGTCATAGCGGCCACATGTCTATAGCAGCCAACCTGTCTATACAGTCAAACCTGTCTTAGCGGCCACCTGTCTATAGCAGCCAACCTGCCTATACAGTCCAACCTGTCTTAGCGGCCACCTGTCTATAGCAGCCAACCTGTCTATACAGTCAAACCTGTCTTAGCGGCCACCTGTCTATAGCAGCCAACCTGTCTATACAGTCAAACCTGTCTTAGCGGTCACCTGTCTATAGCAGCCAACCTGTCTATACAGTCAAACCTGTCTTAGCGGTCACCTGTCTATAGCAGCCAACCTGTCTATACAGTCAAACCTGTCTTAGCGGCCATCTGTCTATAGCAGCCAACCTGCCTATAGTGGCCACCAACATTAATCACCCTGCAGGGGAAAGCAATGTTACAGAACTTGTCTATAGATGTCAACTTTCTACCGTGGCCAACTTTCTCACTTCCCATAGGTGGTCACTATACACAGGTTTGACTGTAGTTGCTTTACGTATATTATTAATAATGGGCTTCCTTATTTCTCCATATACTGTATGTCTGCCCCTTTGTTTTAATATTGTTGTTAAAATAAAAGGTTGAGATTTCTCTATGTATGTTTGAAAGGAATTTTAAAATGTTTAAATAATAAAACTCTTGAATAAAATATAGAAGGAATATAACCTTGTCCTAATTCCAAAAAAGTGTATTCCAGTTATCATCCTGTCGTTACTTGATAGCTCTATTGTAGCATAGTATTGACCAGTACATCTAGTTCTCCCATATGATCTGTAGCCTACTAAACCCCTTTTTGTGTTATGTTGGATGAAGTATAAATACAACTTGGAAGAAAGTTTAATATGTTGTGAATTGTTATTATTTAATGTGTGATTTTTTTATTTAGTGAAGCCTGTTATCATAAAAAAAAGAGCCATTAAAACACAAGATGGCGCTCTCTAAAAAAAACATCAGTTTAAACCATTTTTCATACAAATTATGCATGTGATGTTTTGTTTAAATAATGATTAAATAGAGATCATCAACAACTATTTAAAAAAACTTTTGAAAAAGAGTAGGCATTTTTAATTTATTGTTTTAATCATCGAATAAATCTGGGCCCCTGATTTATTCCGATCGTATATATTTATTGATATTTCAGCCAATTCTGAACTGATTTTGATCAAATAAAGTTTATTCTGCCATTCAAATTGTATGCTCTTTCAAATTTTACTTTCCGTTTTTCATTGCAGCGCCCTCTATACCAAAACTTAACTAAAAGTAGCTTTAGATTATATTTGCTTTGTTTTTTTTAGGAAATGGACCGAAAATATTGAAAATACCATTTTTGTTCAATTAGAGTATTTCACATTCCACTGGGGATGCTGAGGACACACAGGTGTGATAGCTTTACAAACATTTTACTGCTAAGCTTGGAAAATGTGTTAAATAATAATTTTCCCAGTGAGAATGGGTTACACAATGGGTTACTGTAATGTGAATTGTGGAATATCATAAAAGACTAAACAAATAGGGGGCTAATTTGAATCGTTTCGAAAGTCCTTTTAATAAATTTGAAAATCGGGGATCTACCCGATGTACCATTTATCCCCGACTTACACCAATTGCAAGTGCACTCACACAAGCATACACACACGTACGAGCGCACACACACACACACACACACACACACACACACACACACACACACACACACACACGCGCGCACGCGCACGCGCACGCACACGCACACGCACACGCACACGCACACGCACACGCACACGCACACGCACACACACACACGCACACACGCACGCACACACACACACACACACACACACACACACACACACACACACAGGCTTGAGCCCACATGATGGACATGCAATCAATTTAAAAAGTGATCCATTAACTTCTTTATCATTACAAAAAATATATATATGAGGCTTTGTTTTATTCATGTAGTATATACCAATATCATGAGATTCTTCTTTGGAACGTGTGAACATTTTCTAGAAAAGAAGTCGTTTACCCTCTTAAAAATAGGAGAATTTGAAGTCGTTTCTCCAATTACAATCTATACACTTTTCATCACAGATATCTGAGAAATTTGAGAAATTGATTTTCATTTTCATTTTCATTTTCATTTTCATTTTCACGAAGTTAAATTTTTGGAAAAATTATTTTAAAAATATGAAGACAGGCTGATTTTTTCATACTCAGTTTTACATTCACATGGTAGGGTAGTATATCAGAACAAATTTGTTTTGCATAAACATATTGCAATATGGGAGAAATAAAAAAAACTTGATTTTCTCGGAATGGTCTAATAAAGTGGATCTAACCCCTTTTGCAAACAAGCTCTTCATTTATACATATAATGAAGTTATCCAATAATGTTGTTTTAATAAATAAATATCATGCAAAATCCATAGCTTGCTAATTCTTATTAATTTAAAGGTACCACATTTAAAAACAAAATTAATTATGCTCCATTATTCACAGTGCATATGAACAATGTAGGTTTTAAAGATAACTATTGTATTACATAATATCTTTTTTTTGCAACATAATTTTGACAATAACAACAATTACATGATTAAAATTACACATTCGTTAAAAACATAACACATATAAATCCATACTTTTTATCATGCATTAAAATAACCATCTGTCGAAACTATAACCTTCTTCTAGATGAATTAATATTTGTTTAGAGCAAGCCAGGGGGTGTTTCACAAAGATCCTAAGTTGAACTTAACTCTAAGTTGGACCTACATGTAAGTATTATGGAAAGCCACTTGTAGCCTAGAAATACAATATATTCAAAAGCAAAACAAACAAGTATTTGAGACTTTTCATAAATGTTACATCAGGAACATGAGATATCCTTGACAATAGAAAATATTAATGATTTGAATCAACATTTTATGCCTTTTAAAAGAACTTCTACAAAAATGTTTCAAAGAAACTAATGGCTTTCTATAGTTTTTAAGTCCAACTTACGAGTTAAGTTCAACTTAGGATCTTTGTGAAACACCCACATGTGATACAGCCTATTCTGAGCTAAATGGGAAGTGATGTTTTGTTTGTGTTATGGTAGGAACATGAGAGAACCTTCTAAATGCTTGCTAATTGATTAATCCATTGATGTCCAGATCTCCACTCATGGATACCCGTTTATGAAAGTAAATGATACATACATTTACGGTAGATTGGATTCATAAATCTGATGCACAATGCCATCTCGCGAATGCCTTGTGCACAGTGCATAATGTACACTGACACAGTGTTATGCAGTGCGCACGGTGCATAATGTACACTGACACAGTGTTATGCAGTGCGCACGGTGCATACTGTACACTGACACAGTGTTATGCAGTGCGCACGGTGCATACTGTACACTGAGTGACTGACACAGGGTTATGCAGTGCGCACGGTGCATACTGTACACTGACACAGTGTTATGCAGTGCGCACGGTGCATACTGTACACTGAGTGACTGACACAGGGTTATGCAGTGCGCACGGTGCATACTGTACACTGACACAGGGTTATGCAGTGCGCACAAACTAGCCTAGTCCAGACCCGCGTTATAGGTGACCCGCGGTGAAGCATCCCCACGCCTGATCATCTATACAATAGGATTTTGTTCTCCAGTTTTCATAACACGATGACGGAAGAAATCTCGCTATCAACAAAGCATTCAATTTTACATTCCGAATATTTTGCTTATCTATATTTGCCTTTTAGTGCTGTGTAATGCCCGGCGCAGACAGAGCCGACTCGACCCGATCTGACTGGTTTTCAGCCTGATTAACTCAGTATGTGCTGCCTTAGGACTCCGGTTTTTTCCAGTCAAGTGCCAGTCGGAGGTCATTCAAGGCCGATTCAACATGTTGGATCGGCTCCGACTGAGCGAAACTGACTATAGCCTGACTGAAAACCAGTCGGATCGGGTCGGGTCGGCTCTGTCTGCGCCGGGCTTAAGGCATTTTCCGTATTGGATGACTAATTTTAGATGCAGTGTAGAAATCCAAAATGGCGACCCGCAGTGTAGCATCCCCACGTATGATAATCTTTTAAGTGGGATTAACATTCTGCCTCTTACTGCTCTATGAGACCATTGCCCATATCAGAGGGCTGGTGTAGGGCGATGATCGAAGTGGAGAAGATACTTCTGAAAGTGGCATACTGGAGACTATACCTTGTGAAATAGTCAAAAGGAATGGATATTCACAATGTTGCCCGTTACACTTACTGCTCCATTAGACCATTGCCCGTATCGGTGGGCTGGTTCAGGGTGATGTAGTGAAGAAGATCAATTCAAATCATTATTTGTATAACAGGAAAAGATCTTGATAATAATGAAGTATTTTCTTTCACAGTTCCTGAAAATGTCCTATTCATTTTTGCCCGTTACTGCTCCATTAGACCATTGCCCATATTGGTGGGCTGGTTGAGGGTGATGTAGTGAAGGAGATCGATCCGTGTTGCGATGCCGAAGATCATCCGCTTCTGTTCCATCGTCTGGCTCGCAGAATCTGTCAAATATATAAAAAATAAAAATATTTGACATCTTAAATATTTTTCAAAAAAGCAGAGTCATAAAAATAATACATAGCATTTATAGAGTGCCGAACTAGGTGTCATATTCAGGGGCACATTATTACCCTTGGTCATCAGGTACAGTTCTAACCCACACAATTATCTTGCGCGCCATCTCAACTCCCTGGGGAGCCTACCAGCCCAAGCCCAAGCAGCAATGTGGGTTAAATGCCTTGCTGAAGGACATAAAATGCCGGGGCATCGATTGGGTTCGAATTCTGGTCCTGAGCCTTGGTGACTCAAAGCTGATATTAAGTGGACTTGGGCCAGCGTGTCTGTGCTTTTGCATGGGGTAAACAGTAAAGAAATATGATAGAACTATTTTATAAGTTAAATAATTATAAATTCAAACATATAGAGAAACTGACCAGAAATATATAATGTAAAATAAAAAGAGCAAAGAAAATGGGATTCATTGTGGCCCTAAACAAGGAATCCCAATTTCTTTGCTCTTTGCTCATTTTCAATTATAAAAAAAGAAAGTGTAAAGCGCTATGATCCTCACAGGACTAGTGCTATATAAATCATCTTCATTATCAAGTACAAGTGGCGCTGTAAAGCGCTGCTGTGGTCTTCACGAGAGCACGCCATGTAACTCTATCTTCCACCAAGCGTCTCCCTTCTCTCTCACTCTCTCTTTTCTGTTCTTATACGTCTTCCTTCTCTCTCACTCTCTCTTTTCTGTTCTTATACGTCTTCCTTCTCTCTCACTCTCTCTTTTCTGTTCTTATACGTCTTCCTTCTCTCTCACTCTCTCTTTTCTGTTCTTATATGTCTTCCTTCTCTCTTACTCTCTCTTTTCTGTTCTTATATGTCTTCCTTCTCTCTCACTCTCTCTTTTCTGTTCTTATACGTCTTCCTTCTCTCCCACTCTCTCTTTTCTGTTCTTATATGTCTTCCTTCTCTCTCACTCTCTCTTTTCTGTTCTTATACGTCTTCCTTCTCTCCCACTCTCTCTTTTCTGTTCTTATACGTCTTCCTTCTCTCTCACTCTCTCAGAAGTATGTTACATGCATAAGCATTGATAAGGGGCCTTGCAAAGTTAAACAAATTCCAAACGTCTGAATAAGATTTGGAAGTTGGTGGGTGGGTCCAGGGCCATTTTGGATTTAAACAAAATATTTGTTTTGGAAAACCCCCCAAATAATGATTTAATAGTGTCAACAACTGCACTTCACTCTTCTCAAATCATATAAATGACTATGAAAAAGTGTTCGCAACGCTGATAAGACTGGTGCCCAGCTAAAATATAATTTACTTCATACAGGCTTGATCAATTTGAACTGCAGTGGAGCCTTTTTGTGACAAGCAACTTGAGCCCATTGAATGTCCTCGTTTTGGGGGCAAAATCAAACAAAGAAAATGAAAAAAGGATGAGATGTGTGCCCGTGTGTTAGTCAGTGCAGTGATTGAAGGATCCGCAGGATTATACCTGACAGGGACCGCGACGGGAACGCTCCTTCATTGGCCCCCGGTTAGTTTACCATCACCGTGCTACCATAGCATTCTCTAAACAAAATTCCGACTACTTAGCATGCATGACTGGAAGAACCGAACCTAGGCTACGGAATTTCTGCTCCCGGACCCAATCAAAAGTGACTTTGCTTACGCGCTTGCAAGAGACATGCAGACCAAGTTGTGAAAAAGTTTTGTATGAGAACACCATCACCGCTGTCCATCTGAAAAGAAAAAAAGAAAGGTGTGTAGCTCCATCTAAAAAAAAGAAAGAAAAAAGTTGGGTTTCCATGTGTTCCGTCCATCTGAAAAAAGAGAAGGGGAGGGGGTCACACGGGAGGAGGGAGGGCGGGCCTCCCGAGCGGAGGGACGGGTGGGGGCCACCCGGGAGGAGGGAGGGCGGGCCTCCCGAGCGGGGGGACGGGGGAGGTCTGCTCTTCTGGACTGCAGCTCCTCGTCTGCACTTCCGTCTGCACTTCCGTATGCTCTTCCGTCTGCACTTCCGTCTGCACTTCCGTCTGCTATTCCGTCTGCACTCCGTCTGCTCTTCCGTCTGCTCTTCCGTCTGCTCTTCCGTCTGCTCTTCCGTCTGCTCTTCCGTCTGCACTTCCGTCTGCACTTCCGTCTGCACTTCCGTCTGCTCTTCCGTCTGCTCATCACTTTAGGGCAGCTCATCACTTTAGGGCAGCTCATCACTTTAGGGCACCTCGTCACTTTAAGGCACCTCATCACTTTAAGGCACCTCATCACTTTAAGGCACCTCATCACTTTAAGGCACCTCATCACTTTGAGGCACCTCATCACTTTGAGGCAGCTCATCACTTTAAGGCAGCTCATCACTTTAAGGCACCTCATCACTTTAAGGCACCTCATCACTTTAATGCACCTCATCACTTTAAGGCACCTCATCACTTTAGGGCACCTCATCACTTTAAGGCACCTCATCACTTTAGGGCACCTCATCACTTTAGGGCACCTCATCACTTTACGGCAGCTCATCACTTTAGGGCACCTCATCACTTTAGGCCACCTCATCACTTTAGGGCACCTCATCACTTTAGGGCACCTCATCACTTTAGGGCAGCTCATCACTTTAGGGCACCTCATCACTTTAGGGCACCTCATCACTTTAAGGCACCTCATCACTTTAAGGCAGCTCATCACTTTAAGGCAGCTCATCACTTTAAGGCAGCTCATCACTTTAAGGCAGCTCATCACTTTAGGGCACCTCATCACTTTAGGGCACCTCATCACTTTAGGGCACCTCATCACTTTAGGCCACCTCATCACTTTAGGGCACCTCATCACTTTAGGGCACCTCATCACTTTGGGGCACCTTATCACTTTAGGGCACCTTTTCACTTTAGGGCAGCTCATCACTTTAAGGCACCTCATCACTTTGGGGCACCTCATCACTTTAGGGCACCGCATCACTTTAGGACAGCTCATCATTTTAAGGCACCTCATCACTTTAGGGCACCTCATCACATTAGGGCAGCTCATCACTTTAACCCTATTAAGGCCGGGGGGGGGCCATAATGGCCCCCCCCTCCGGAATTTTTTTTATTGCTCCAAAACGCTGCAAGATGACGCGCCGCTGCTTGGTGACTTTTTTCTTTCGGGTCTTGCGCACGTTTTAAAACAAAAATTTCGAAAATCGGACCCTCCGTTACAAAGTCACGTGACCTTTTGTCTATGCATGTCAGCCCGAAAATCGCTAAATTTCGTGATTTGTGTACAAAACATATGGAAATATCAATTTTCATAAAATGAGGTGTATTATTAGATATTTGGTGTTGTTTACATTTTGTATGTTGGTTTTGGGGTTCAAAACAGTTAAATTATAGTTAGAAATAAAATAAACAACAAAAACAATAACATACATAAGTTAAAAAAACAAAGAAATACATAAGAAATTAATAAAACAATAGAAAACAAAAGGAAGAACCAGGCTCTTCCAATTTTTTTTGTTGTAGTATCATTCCAAATGCTCTAAAGAATATATGTAGTGAAAACCAGAGTTTAATTATGAAGAATATATGATTTATGGGTAAAAATATGAATTTCATGACTTATTTGCATAAATTACCATAAATATGCAAATTAATGAATTTTTCAAAATTTTTAAAAATTACCATTGTATTCTATACACTTCACTTATCACGCGTGCAAATTTTTACGGCGATCGGCCGCTCCGCGGCCGAGATCTTAGGGGGGGCCATAATGGCCCCCCCCCGGCCTGCTGAAGACCTCAAATAGCCCGGCCTTAATAGGGTTAAGGCAGCTCATCACTTTCAGGCACCTCATCACTTTATGGCACCTCATCACTTTGAGGCAGCTCATCACTTTTAGGCAGCTCATCTCTTTAAGGCAGCTCATCACTTTAAGGCAGCTCATCACTTTTAGGCAGCTCATCACTTTATGGCAGCTCATCACTTTAAGGCAGCTCATCACTTTAAGGCACCTCATCACTTTCAGGCACCTCATCACTTTAGGGCAGCTCATCACTTTAAGGCACCTCATCACTTTCAGGCACCTCATCACTTTAGGGCAGCTCATCACTTTAAGGCAGTTGATCACTTTTAGGCAGCTCATCACTTTAAGGCAGCTCATCACTTTAAGGCAGCTCATCACTTTTAGGCACCTCATCACTTTAGGGCAGCTCATCACTTTAAGGCAGCTCATCACTTTCAGGCACCTCATCACTTTAGGGCCCCTCATCACTTTAAGGCACCTCATCACTTTATGGCACCTCATCACTTTAGGGCAGCTCATCACTTTAAGGCAGCTCATCACTTTTAGGCAGCTCATCACTTTAAGGCAGCTCATCACTTTAAGGCAGATCATCACTTTTAGGCACCTCATCACTTTAGGGCAGCTCATCACTTTAAGGCAGCTCATCACTTTCAGGCACCTCATCACTTTAGGGCCCCTCATCACTTTAAGGCACCTCATCACTTTATGGCACCTCATCACTTTAGGCCACCTCATCACTTTAGGGCACCTCATCACTTTAGGGCACCTCATCACTATGGGCACCTCATCACTTTAGGGCAGCTCATCACTTTAAGGCACCTCATCACTTTAGGGCACCTCATCACTTTAGGGCACCTCATCACTTTAGGGCAGCTCATCACTTTAGGGCAGCTCATCACTTTAAGGCAGCTCATCACTTTAGGGCAGCTCATCACTTTAGGGCAGCTCATCACTTTAGGGCAGCTCATCACTTTAAGGCAGCTCATCACTTTAGGGAACCTCATCACTTTAAGGCACCTCATCACTTTATGGCACCTCATCACTTTAGGCCACCTCATCACTTTAGGGCACCTCATCACTTTAGGGCACCTCATCACTTTAGGGCAGCTCATCACTTTAAGGCACCTCATCACTTTAGAGCACCTCATCACTTTAGGGCACCTCATCACTTTAAGGCAGCTCATCACTTTAAGGCAGCGCATCACTTTTAGGCAGCTCAACACTTTAAGGCAGCTCATCACTTTAAGGCAGCTCATCACTTTTAGGCAGCTAATCACTTTAAGGCAGCTCATCACTTTAAGGCAGCTCATCACTTTTAGGCACCTCATCACTTTAGGGCAGCTCATCACTTTAAGGCAGATCATCACTTTAAGGCACCTCATCACTTTAGGGCACCTCATCACTTTAGGGCACCTCATCACTTTAGGGCAGCTCATCACTTTAAGGCAGCTCATCACTTTCAGGCACCTCATCACTTTATGGCACCTCATCACTTTAGGGCACCTCATCACTTTAAGGCACCTCATCACTTTAGGGCACCTCATCACTTTAGGGCACCTCATCACTTTAGGGCACCTCATCACTTTAGGCCACCTCATCACTTTAGGGCAGCTCATCACTTTAAGGCACCTCATCACTTTAGGGCACCTCATCACTTTAGGGCAGCTCATCACTTTAGGGCAGCTCATCACTTTAGGGCACCTCATCACTTTAAGGCAGCTCATCACTTTAAGGCAGCTCATCACTTTTAGGCAGCTCATCACTTTAAGGCAGCTCATCACTTTAAGGCAGCTCATCACTTTTAGGCAGCTCATCACTTTATGGCAGCTCATCACTTTAAGGCAGCTCATCACTTTAAGGCAGCTCATCACTATCAGGCACCTCATCACTTTAGGGCAGCTCATCACTTTAAGGCAGCTCATCGCTTTAAGGCACCTCATCACTTTAGGGCACCTCATCACTTTAGGGCAGCTCATCACTTTAAGGCACCTCATCACTTTAAGGCACCTCATCACTTTCAGGCACCTCATCACTTTAGGGCAGCTCATCACTTTAAGGCAGCTCATCACTTTTAGGCAGCTCATCACTTTAAGGCAGCTCATCACTTTAAGGCAGATCATCACTTTTAGGCACCTCATCACTTTAGGGCAGCTCATCACTTTAAGGCAGCTCATCACTTTCAGGCACCTCATCACTTTAGGGCCCCTCATCACTTTAAGGCACCTCATCACTTTATGGCACCTCATCACTTTAGGCCACCTCATCACTTTAGGGCACCTCATCGCTTTAGGGCACCTCATCACTTTAGGGCACCTCATCACTTTAGGGCAGCTCATCACTTTAAGGCACCTAATCACTTTAGGGCACCTCATCACTTTAGGGCACCTCATCACTTTAGGGCAGCTCATCACTTTAGGGCAGCTCATCACTTTAAGGCAGCTCATCACTTTAAGGCAGCTCATCACTTTAGGGCAGCTCATCACTTTAGGGCAGCTCATCACTTTAAGGCAGCTCATCACTTTAGGGCACCTCATCACTTTAAGGCACCTCATCACTTTATGGCACCTCATCACTTTAGGCCACCTCATCACTTTAGGGCACCTCATCACTTTAGGGCACCTCATCACTTTAGGGCAGCTCATCACTTTAGGCCACCTCATCACTTTAGGGCACCTCATCACTTTAGGGCACCTCATCACTTTAGGGCAGCTCATCACTTTAGGGCACCTCATCACTTTAAGGCAGCTCATCACTTTAGGGCACCTCATCACTTTAAGGCAGCTCATCACTTTAGGGCAGCTCATCACTTTAAGGCAGCTCATCACTTTAAGGCACCTCATCACTTTAAGGCAGCTCATCACTTTTAGGCAGCTCATCACTTTAAGGCAGCTCATCACTTTAAGGCAGCTCATCACTTTTAGGCACCTCATCACTTTAGGGCAGCTCATCACTTTAAGGCAGATCATCACTTTAAGGCACCTCATCACTTTAGGGCACCTCATCACTTTAGGGCACCTCATCACTTTAGGGCAGCTCATCACTTTAAGGCAGCTCATCACTTTCAGGCACCTCATCACTTTATGGCACCTCATCACTTTAGGGCACCTCATCACTTTAAGGCACCTCATCACTTTAGGGCAGCTCATCACTTTAAGGCACCTCATCACTTTAGGGCACCTCATCACTTTAGGGCAGCTCATCACTTTAGGCCACCTCATCACTTTAGGGCAGCTCATCACTTTAGGGCAGCTCATCACTTTAAGGCACCTCATCACTTTAGGGCACCTCATCACTTTAGGGCAGCTCATCACTTTAGGGCAGCTCATCACTTTAGGGCACCTCATCACTTTTAGGCAGCTCATCACTTTAAGGCACGTCATCACTTTAAGGCACCTCATCACTTTAGGACAGCTCATCACTTTAAGGCACCTCATCACTTTAAAGCACCTCATCACTTTAAGGCACCTCATCACTTTAGGGCACCTCATCACTTTAGGGCAGCTCATCACTTTAAGGCAGCGCATCACTTTTAGGCAGCTCATCACTTTAAGGCACGTCATCACTTTAAGGCACCTCATCACTTTAGGACAGCTCATCACTTTAAGGCACCTCATCACTTTAAAGCACCTCATCACTTTAGTGCACCTCATCACTTTAGGGCAGCTCATCACTTTAAGGCAGCTCATCACTTTCAGGCACCTCATCACTTTATGGCACCTCATCACTTTAGGGCACCTCATCACTTTAAGGCACCTCATCACTTTATGGCACCTCATCACTTTAGGCCACCTCATCACTTTAGGGCACCTCATCACTTTAGGGCACCTCATCACTTTAGGGCAGCTCATCACTTTAAGGCACCTCATCACTTTGGGGCACCTCATCACTTTAGGGCACCTCATCACTTTAGGGCAGCTCATCACTTTAAGGCAGCTCATCACTTTAAGGCAGCTCATCACTTTAAGGCAGCTCATCACTTTAATGCACCTCATCACTTTAAGGCACCTCATCACTTTAGGGCACCTCATCACTTTAAGGCACCTCATTACTTTAGGGCACCTCATCACTTTAGGGCACCTCATCACTTTAGGGCACCTCATCACTTTAGGGCACCTCATCACTTTAGGGCACCTCATCACTTTAAGGCAGCTCATCACTTTAAGGCAGCTCATCACTTTAAGGCACCTCATCACTTTAAGGCAGCTCATCACTTTAAGGCAGCGCATCACTTTTAGGCAGCTCATCACTTTAAGGC
Organism: Echinarachnius parma; assembly: GCA_037951105.1. Taxonomy (NCBI): domain Eukaryota; kingdom Metazoa; phylum Echinodermata; class Echinoidea; order Clypeasteroida; family Echinarachniidae; genus Echinarachnius; species Echinarachnius parma. The sequence goes on along the minus strand of JBAMJV010005253.1, from coordinate 89,116 downwards.
ACCTCATCACTTTAGGACAGCTCATCACTTTAAGGCACCTCATCACTTTAAAGCACCTCATCACTTTAAGGCACCTCATCACCTTAGGGCACCTCATCACATTAGGACAGCTCATCACTTTAAGGCAGCTCATCACTTTCAGGCACCTCATCACTTTATGGCACCTCATCACTTTAGGGCACCTCATCACTTTAAGGCACCTCATCACTTTATGGCACCTCATCACTTTAGGCCACCTCATCACTTTAAAGCACCTCATCACTTTAAGGCACCTCATCACTTTAGGGCACCTCATCACTTTAGGGCAGCTCATCACTTTAAGGCAGCGCATCACTTTTAGGCAGCTCATCACTTTAAGGCACGTCATCACTTTAAGGCACCTCATCACTTTAGGACAGCTCATCACTTTAAGGCACCTCATCACTTTAAGGCAGCGAATCACTTTTAGGCAGCTCATCACTTTCAGGCACGTCATCACTTTAAGGCACCTCATCACTTTAGGACAGCTCATCACTTTAAGGCACCTCATCACTTTAAAGCACCTCATCACTTTAAGGCACCTCATCACTTTAGGGCACCTCATCACTTTAGGGCAGCTCATCACTTTAAGGCAGCGCATCACTTTTAGGCAGCTCATCACTTTAAGGCACGTCATCACTTTAAGGCACCTCATCACTTTAGGACAGCTCATCACTTTAAAGCACCTCATCACTTTAAAGCACCTCATCACTTTAAGGCACCTCATCACTTTATGGCACCTCATCACTTTAGGCCACCTCATCACTTTAGGGCACCTCATCACTTTAGGGCACCTCATCACATTAGGGCAGCTCATCACTTTAAGGCACCTCATCACTTTGGGGCACCTCATCACTTTAGGGCACCTCATCACTTTAGGGCAGCTCATCACTTTAAGGCAGCTCATCACTTTAAGGCAGCTCATCACTTTAAGGCAGCTCATCACTTTAAGGCACCTCATCACTTTAAGGCAGCGCATCACTTTTAGGCAGCTCATCACTTTAAGGCAGCTCATCACTTTAAGGCAGCTCATCACTTTTAGCCAGCTCATCACTTTAAGGCAGCTCATCACTTTAAGGCAGCTCATCACTTTTAGGCACCTCATCACTTTAGGGCAGCTCATCACTTTAAGGCACCTCATCACTTTAAGGCACCTCATCACTTTCAGGCACCTCATCACTTTAGGGCAGCTCATCACTTTAATGCAGCTCATCACTTTCAGGCACCTCATCACTTTAAGGCACCTCATCACATTAAGGCACCTCATCACTTTAGGGCAGCTCATCACTTTAAGGCACCTCATCACTTTAAAGCACCTCGTCACTTTAAGGCACCTCATCACTTTAGGGCACCTCATCACTTTAGGGCACCTCATCACTTTAGGGCAGCTCATCACTTTAAGGCAGCTCATCACTTTCAGGCACCTCATCACTTTATGGCACCTCATCACTTTAGGGCAGCTCATCACTTTAAGGCAGCTCATCACTTTAAGGCAGCTCATCACTTTAAGGCAGCTCATCACTTTAAGGCAGCTCATCACTTTAAGGCAGCGCATCACTTTTAGGCAGCTCATCACTTTAAGGCAGCTCATCACTTTAAGGCAGCTCATCACTTTTAGGCAGCTCATCACTTTAAGGCAGCTCATCACTTTAAGGCAGCTCATCACTTTTAGGCAGCTCATCACTTTAGGGCAGCTCATCACTTTAAGGCAGCTCATCACTTTAAGGCAGCTCATCACTTTAGGGCACCTCATCACTTTAGGGCACCTCATCACTTTAGGGCAGCTCATCACTTTAAGGCAGCTCATCACTTTCAGGCACCTCATCACTTTATGGCACCTCATCACTTTAGGGCACCTCATCACTTTAAGGCACCTCATCACTTTAGGGCACCTCATCACTTTAGGGCACCTCATCACTTTAGGCCACCTCATCACTTTAGGGCACCTCATCACTTTAGGGCACCTCATCACTTTAGGGCAGCTCATCACTTTAAGGCACCTCATCACTTTGGGGCACCTCATCACTTTAGGGCACCTCATCACTTTAGGACAGCTCATCACTTTAAGGCACCTCATCACTTTAAAGCACCTCATCACTTTAAGGCACCTCATCACTTTAGGGCACCTCATCACATTAGGGCAGCTCATCACTTTAAGGCAGCTCATCACTTTCAGGCACCTCATCACTTTATGGCACCTCATCACTTTAGGGCACCTCATCACTTTAAGGCACCTCATCACTTTATGGCACCTCATCACTTTAGGCCACCTGATCACTTTAGGGCACCTCATCACTTTAGGGCACCTCATCACTTTATGGCAGCTCATCACTTTAAGGCACCTCATCACTTTGGGGCACCTCATCACTTTAGGGCACCTCATCACTTTAGGGCAGCTCATCACTTTAAGGCAGCTCATCACTTTAAGGCAGCTCATCACTTTAAGGCAGCTCATCACTTTAAGGCAGCGCATCACTTTTAGGCAGCTCGTCACTTTTAGGCACCTCATCACTTTAGGGCAGCTCATCACTTTAAGGCACCTCATCACTTTAAGGCACCTCATCACTTTCAGGCACCTCATCACTTTAGGGCGGCTCATCACTTTAAGGCAGCTCATCACTTTCAGGCACCTCATCACTTTAAGGCACCTCATCACTTTAAGGCACCTCATCACTTTAGGGCAGCTCATCACTTTAAGGCACCTCATCACTTTAAAGCACCTCGTCACTTTAAGGCACGTCATCACTTTAGGGCACCTCATCACTTTAGGGCACCTCATCACTTTAGGGCAGCTCATCACTTTAAGGCAGCTCATCACTTTCAGGCACCTCATCACTTTATGGCACCTCATCACTTTAGGGCAGCTCATCACTTTAAGGCAGCTCATCACTTTAAGGCAGCTCATCACTTTAAGGCAGCTCATCACTTTAAGGCAGCTCATCACTTTAAGGCAGCGCATCACTTTTAGGCAGCTCATCACTTTAAGGCAGCTCATCACTTTAAGGCAGCTCATCACTTTTAGGCACCTCATCACTTTAGGGCACCTCATCACTTTAGGGCACCTCATCACTTTAGGGCACCTCATCACTTTAGGGCAGCTCATCACTTTAAGGCAGCTCATCACTTTCAGGCACCTCATCACTTTATGGCACCTCATCACTTTAGGGCACCTCATCACTTTAAGGCCCCTCATCACTTTAGGGCACCTCATCACTTTAGGGCACCTCATCACTTTAGGGCACCTCATCACTTTAGGCCACCTCATCACTTTAGGGCAGCTCATCACTTTAAGGCACCTCATCACTTTAGGGCACCTCATCACTTTAGGGCAGCTCATCACTTTAGGCCACCTCATCACTTTAGGGCAGCTCATCACTTTAAGGCACCTCATCACTTTAGGGCACCTCATCACTTTAAGGCAGCTCATCACTTTCAGGCACCTCATCACTTTATGGCACCTCATCACTTTAGGGCACCTCATCACTTTATGGCACCTCATCACTTTAGGGCACCTCATCACTTTAAGGCAGCTCATCACCTTAAGGCAGCGCATCACTTTTAGGCAGCTCATCACTTTAAGGCAGCTCATCACTTTAAGGCAGCTCATCACTTTAAGGCAGCTCATCACTTTTAGGCAGCTCATCACTTTAAGGCAGCTCATCACTTTTAGGCACCTCATCACTTTAGGGCAGCTCATCACTTTAAGGCAGATCATCACTTTAAGGCACCTCATCACTTTAGGGCACCTCATCACTTTAGGGCACCTCATCACTTTAGGGCAGCTCATCACTTTAAGGCAGCTCATCACTTTATGGCACCTCATCACTTTATGGCACCTCATCACTTTTGGGCACCTCATCACTTTAGGGCACCTCATCACTTTAGGGCACCTCATCACTTTAGGGCACCTCATCACTTTAGGGCACCTCATCACTTTAGGCCACCTCATCACTTTAGGGCAGCTCATCACTTTAAGGCACCTCATCACTTTCAGGCACCTCATCACTTTAGGGCAGCTCATCACTTTAAGGCAGCTCATCACTTTTAGGCAGCTCATCACTTTTAAGGCAGCTCATCACTTTAAGGCAGATCATCACTTTTAGGCACCTCATCACTTTAGGGCAGCTCATCACTTTAAGGCAGCTCATCACTTTCAGGCACCTCATCACTTTAGGGCCCCTCATCACTTTAAGGCACCTCATCACTTTATGGCACCTCATCACTTTAGGCCACCTCATCACTTTAGGGCACCTCATCACTTTAGGGCACCTCATCACTTTAGGGCACCTCATCACTTTAGGCCACCTCATCACTTTAGGGCACCTCATCACTTTAGGGCACCTCATCACTTTAGGGCACCTCATCACTTTAGGGCAGCTCATCACTTTAGGGCACCTCATCACTTTAGGGCACCTCATCACTTTAGGGCACCTCATCACTTTAGGGCAGCTCATCACTTTAGGGCAGCTCATCACTTTAAGGCAGCTCATCACTTTAGGGCAGCTCATCACTTTAGGGCAGCTCATCACTTTAGGGCAGCTCATCACTTTAAGGCAGCTCATCACTTTAGGGAACCTCATCACTTTAAGGCACCTCATCACTTTATGGCACCTCATCACTTTAGGCCACCTCATCACTTTAGGGCACCTCATCACTTTAGGGCACCTCATCACTTTAGGGCAGCTCATCACTTTAAGGCACCTCATCACTTTAGGGCACCTCATCACTTTAGGGCAGCTCATCACTTTAAGGCACCTCATCACTTTAGGGCACCTCATCACTTTAAGGCAGCTCATCACTTTAAGGCAGCGCATCACTTTTAGGCAGCTCAACACTTTAAGGCAGCTCATCACTTTAAGGCAGCTCATCACTTTAGGGCACCTCATCACTTTAGGGCAGCTCATCACTTTAGGCCACCTCATCACTTTAGGGCAGCTCATCACTTTAAGGCACCTCATCACTTTAGGGCACCTCATCACTTTAAGGCAGCTCATCACTTTCAGGCACCTCATCACTTTATGGCACCTCATCACTTTAGGGCACCTCATCACTTTATGGCACCTCATCACTTTAGGGCACCTCATCACTTTAAGGCAGCTCATCACCTTAAGGCAGCGCATCACTTTTAGGCAGCTCATCACTTTAAGGCAGCTCATCACTTTAAGGCAGCTCATCACTTTTAGGCAGCTCATCACTTTAAGGCAGCTCATCACTTTTAGGCACCTCATCACTTTAGGGCAGCTCATCACTTTAAGGCAGATCATCACTTTAAGGCACCTCATCACTTTAGGGCACCTCATCACTTTAGGGCACCTCATCACTTTAGGGCAGCTCATCACTTTAAGGCAGCTCATCACTTTCAGGCACCTCATCACTTTATGGCACCTCATCACTTTAGGGCACCTCATCACTTTAAGGCACCTCATCACTTTAGGGCACCTCATCACTTTAGGGCACCTCATCACTTTAGGGCACCTCATCACTTTAGGCCACCTCATCACTTTAGGGCAGCTCATCACTTTAAGGCAGCTCATCACTTTTAGGCAGCTCTTCACTTTAAGGCAGCTCATCACTTTAAGGCAGATCATCACTTTTAGGCACCTCATCACTTTAGGGCAGCTCATCACTTTAAGGCAGCTCATCACTTTCAGGCACCTCATCACTTTAGGGCCCCTCATCACTTTAAGGCACCTCATCACTTTATGGCACCTCATCACTTTAGGCCACCTCATCACTTTAGGGCACCTCATCACTTTAGGGCACCTCATCACTTTAGGGCACCTCATCACTTTAGGGCAGCTCATCACTTTAAGGCACCTCATCACTTTAGGGCACCTCATCACTTTAGGGCACCTCATCACTTTAGGGCAGCTCATCACTTTAGGGCAGCTCATCACTTTAAGGCAGCTCATCACTTTAGGGCAGCTCATCACTTTAGGGCAGCTCATCACTTTAGGGCAGCTCATCACTTTAAGGCAGCTCATCACTTTAGGGAACCTCATCACTTTAAGGCACCTCATCACTTTATGGCACCTCATCACTTTAGGCCACCTCATCACTTTAGGGCACCTCATCACTTTAGGGCACCTCATCACTTTAGGGCAGCTCATCACTTTAAGGCACCTCATCACTTTAGAGCACCTCATCACTTTAGGGCACCTCATCACTTTAAGGCAGCTCATCACTTTAAGGCAGCGCATCACTTTTAGGCAGCTCAACACTTTAAGGCAGCTCATCACTTTAAGGCAGCTCATCACTTTTAGGCAGCTAATCACTTTAAGGCAGCTCATCACTTTAAGGCAGCTCATCACTTTTAGGCACCTCATCACTTTAGGGCAGCTCATCACTTTAAGGCAGATCATCACTTTAAGGCACCTCATCACTTTAGGGCACCTCATCACTTTAGGGCACCTCATCACTTTAGGGCAGCTCATCACTTTAAGGCAGCTCATCACTTTCAGGCACCTCATCACTTTATGGCACCTCATCACTTTAGGGCACCTCATCACTTTAAGGCACCTCATCACTTTAGGGCACCTCATCACTTTAGGGCACCTCATCACTTTAGGGCACCTCATCACTTTAGGCCACCTCATCACTTTAGGGCAGCTCATCACTTTAAGGCACCTCATCACTTTAGGGCACCTCATCACTTTTAGGCAGCTCATCACTTTTAAGGCAGCTCATCACTTTAAGGCAGATCATCACTTTTAGGCACCTCATCACTTTAGGGCAGCTCATCACTTTAAGGCAGCTCATCACTTTCAGGCACCTCATCACTTTAGGGCCCCTCATCACTTTAAGGCACCTCATCACTTTATGGCACCTCATCACTTTAGGCCACCTCATCACTTTAGGGCACCTCATCACTTTAGGGCACCTCATCACTTTAGGGCACCTCATCACTTTAGGCCACCTCATCACTTTAGGGCACCTCATCACTTTAGGGCACCTCATCACTTTAGGGCACCTCATCACATTAGGGCAGCTCATCACTTTAGGGCACCTCATCACTTTAGGGCACCTCATCACTTTAGGGCACCTCATCACTTTAGGGCAGCTCATCACTTTAGGGCAGCTCATCACTTTAAGGCAGCTCATCACTTTAGGGCAGCTCATCACTTTAGGGCAGCTCATCACTTTAGGGCAGCTCATCACTTTAAGGCAGCTCATCACTTTAGGGAACCTCATCACTTTAAGGCACCTCATCACTTTATGGCACCTCATCACTTTAGGCCACCTCATCACTTTAGGGCACCTCATCACTTTAGGGCACCTCATCACTTTAGGGCAGCTCATCACTTTAAGGCACCTCATCACTTTAGGGCACCTCATCACTTTAGGGCAGCTCATCACTTTAAGGCACCTCATCACTTTAGGGCACCTCATCACTTTAAGGCAGCTCATCACTTTAAGGCAGCGCATCACTTTTAGGCAGCTCAACACTTTAAGGCAGCTCATCACTTTAAGGCAGCTCATCACTTTAGGGCACCTCATCACTTTAGGGCAGCTCATCACTTTAGGCCACCTCATCACTTTAGGGCAGCTCATCACTTTAAGGCACCTCATCACTTTAGGGCACCTCATCACTTTAAGGCAGCTCATCACTTTCAGGCACCTCATCACTTTATGGCACCTCATCACTTTAGGGCACCTCATCACTTTATGGCACCTCATCACTTTAGGGCACCTCATCACTTTAAGGCAGCTCATCACCTTAAGGCAGCGCATCACTTTTAGGCAGCTCATCACTTTAAGGCAGCTCATCACTTTAAGGCAGCTCATCACTTTTAGGCAGCTCATCACTTTAAGGCAGCTCATCACTTTTAGGCACCTCATCACTTTAGGGCAGCTCATCACTTTAAGGCAGATCATCACTTTAAGGCACCTCATCACTTTAGGGCACCTCATCACTTTAGGGCACCTCATCACTTTAGGGCAGCTCATCACTTTAAGGCAGCTCATCACTTTCAGGCACCTCATCACTTTATGGCACCTCATCACTTTAAGGCACCTCATCACTTTAAGGCACCTCATCACTTTAGGGCACCTCATCACTTTAGGGCACCTCATCACTTTAGGGCACCTCATCACTTTAGGCCACCTCATCACTTTAGGGCAGCTCATCACTTTAAGGCAGCTCATCACTTTTAGGCAGCTCTTCACTTTAAGGCAGCTCATCACTTTAAGGCAGATCATCACTTTTAGGCACCTCATCACTTTAGGGCAGCTCATCACTTTAAGGCAGCTCATCACTTTCAGGCACCTCATCACTTTAGGGCCCCTCATCACTTTAAGGCACCTCATCACTTTATGGCACCTCATCACTTTAGGCCACCTCATCACTTTAGGGCACCTCATCACTTTAGGGCACCTCATCACTTTAGGGCACCTCATCACTTTAGGGCAGCTCATCACTTTAAGGCACCTCATCACTTTAGGGCACCTCATCACTTTAGGGCACCTCATCACTTTAGGGCAGCTCATCACTTTAGGGCAGCTCATCACTTTAAGGCAGCTCATCACTTTAGGGCAGCTCATCACTTTAGGGCAGCTCATCACTTTAGGGCAGCTCATCACTTTAAGGCAGCTCATCACTTTAGGGAACCTCATCACTTTAAGGCACCTCATCACTTTATGGCACCTCATCACTTTAGGCCACCTCATCACTTTAGGGCACCTCATCACTTTAGGGCACCTCATCACTTTAGGGCAGCTCATCACTTTAAGGCACCTCATCACTTTAGAGCACCTCATCACTTTAGGGCACCTCATCACTTTAAGGCAGCTCATCACTTTAAGGCAGCGCATCACTTTTAGGCAGCTCAACACTTTAAGGCAGCTCATCACTTTAAGGCAGCTCATCACTTTTAGGCAGCTAATCACTTTAAGGCAGCTCATCACTTTAAGGCAGCTCATCACTTTTAGGCACCTCATCACTTTAGGGCAGCTCATCACTTTAAGGCAGATCATCACTTTAAGGCACCTCATCACTTTAGGGCACCTCATCACTTTAGGGCACCTCATCACTTTAGGGCAGCTCATCACTTTAAGGCAGCTCATCACTTTCAGGCACCTCATCACTTTATGGCACCTCATCACTTTAGGGCACCTCATCACTTTAAGGCACCTCATCACTTTAGGGCACCTCATCACTTTAGGGCACCTCATCACTTTAGGGCACCTCATCACTTTAGGCCACCTCATCACTTTAGGGCAGCTCATCACTTTAAGGCACCTCATCACTTTAGGGCACCTCATCACTTTAGGGCAGCTCATCACTTTAGGGCAGCTCATCACTTTAGGGCACCTCATCACTTTAAGGCAGCTCATCACTTTAAGGCAGCTCATCACTTTTAGGCAGCTCATCACTTTAAGGCAGCTCATCACTTTAAGGCAGCTCATCACTTTTAGGCAGCTCATCACTTTATGGCAGCTCATCACTTTAAGGCAGCTCATCACTTTAAGGCAGCTCATCACTATCAGGCACCTCATCACTTTAGGGCAGCTCATCACTTTAAGGCAGCTCATCACTTTAAGGCACCTCATCACTTTAGGGCACCTCATCACTTTAGGGCAGCTCATCACTTTAAGGCACCTCATCACTTTAAGGCACCTCATCACTTTCAGGCACCTCATCACTTTAGGGCAGCTCATCACTTTAAGGCAGCTCATCACTTTTAGGCAGCTCATCACTTTAAGGCAGCTCATCACTTTAAGGCAGATCATCACTTTTAGGCACCTCATCACTTTAGGGCAGCTCATCACTTTAAGGCAGCTCATCACTTTCAGGCACCTCATCACTTTAGGGCCCCTCATCACTTTAAGGCACCTCATCACTTTATGGCACCTCATCACTTTAGGCCACCTCATCACTTTAGGGCACCTCATCGCTTTAGGGCACCTCATCACTTTAGGGCACCTCATCACTTTAGGGCAGCTCATCACTTTAAGGCACCTCATCACTTTAGGGCACCTCATCACTTTAGGGCACCTCATCACTTTAGGGCAGCTCATCACTTTAGGGCAGCTCATCACTTTAAGGCAGCTCATCACTTTTAGGCAGCTCATCACTTTAAGGCAGCTCATCACTTTAAGGCAGCTCATCACTTTTAGGCACCTCATTACTTTAGGGCAGCTCATCACTTTAAGGCAGATCATCACTTTAAGGCACCTCATCACTTTAGGGCACCTCATCACTTTAGGGCACCTCATCACTTTAGGGCAGCTCATCACTTTAAGGCAGCTCATCACTTTCAGGCACCTCATCACTTTATGGCACCTCATCACTTTAGGGCACCTCATCACTTTAAGGCACCTCATCACTTTAGGGCAGCTCATCACTTTAAGGCACCTCATCACTTTAGGGCACCTCATCACTTTAGGGCAGCTCATCACTTTAGGCCACCTCATCACTTTAGGGCAGCTCATCACTTTAGGGCAGCTCATCACTTTAAGGCACCTCATCACTTTAGGGCACCTCATCACTTTAGGGCAGCTCATCACTTTAGGGCAGCTCATCACTTTAGGGCACCTCATCACTTTTAGGCAGCTCATCACTTTAAGGCACGTCATCACTTTAAGGCACCTCATCACTTTAGGACAGCTCATCACTTTAAGGCACCTCATCACTTTAAAGCACCTCATCACTTTAAGGCACCTCATCACTTTAGGGCACCTCATCACTTTAGGGCAGCTCATCACTTTAAGGCAGCGCATCACTTTTAGGCAGCTCATCACTTTAAGGCACGTCATCACTTTAAGGCACCTCATCACTTTAGGACAGCTCATCACTTTAAGGCACCTCATCACTTTAAAGCACCTCATCACTTTAGTGCACCTCATCACTTTAGGGCAGCTCATCACTTTAAGGCAGCTCATCACTTTCGGGCACCTCATCACTTTAGGGCAGCTCATCACTTTAGGCCACCTCATCACTTTAGGGCAGCTCATCACTTTAGGGCAGCTCATCACTTTAGGCCACCTCATCACTTTAGGGCACCTCATCACTTTAGGGCACCTCATCACTTTAGGGCAGCTCATCACTTTAAGGCACCTCATCACTTTGGGGCACCTCATCACTTTAGGGCACCTCATCACTTTAGGGCAGCTCATCACTTTAAGGCAGCTCATCACTTTAAGGCAGCTCATCACTTTAAGGCAGCTCATCACTTTAAGGCACCTCATCACTTTAAGGCACATCATCATTTTAGGGCACCTCATCACTTTAAGGCACCTCATTACTTTAGGGCACCTCATCACTTTAGGGCACCTCATCACTTTAGGGCACCTCATCACTTTAGGGCACCTCATCACTTTAGGCCACCTCATCACTTTAAGGCACCTCATCACTTTAGGGCAGCTCATCACTTTAAGGCACCTCATCACTTTAGGGCACCTCATCACTTTAGGGCAGCTCATCACTTTAGGCCACCTCATCACTTTAGGGCAGCTCATCACTTTAGGGCAGCTCATCACTTTAAGGCACCTCATCACTTTAGGGCACCTCATCACTTTAGGGCAGCTCATCACTTTAGGGCAGCTCATCACTTTAGGGCACCTCATCACTTTTAGGCAGCTCATCACTTTAAGGCACGTCATCACTTTAAGGCACCTCATCACTTTAGGACAGCTCATCACTTTAAGGCACCTCATCACTTTAAAGCACCTCATCACTTTAAGGCACCTCATCACTTTAGGGCACCTCATCACTTTAGGGCAGCTCATCACTTTAAGGCAGCGCATCACTTTTAGGCAGCTCATCACTTTAAGGCACGTCATCACTTTAAGGCACCTCATCACTTTAGGACAGCTCATCACTTTAAGGCACCTCATCACTTTAAAGCACCTCATCACTTTAGTGCACCTCATCACTTTAGGGCAGCTCATCACTTTAAGGCAGCTCATCACTTTCGGGCACCTCATCACTTTAGGGCAGCTCATCACTTTAGGCCACCTCATCACTTTAGGGCAGCTCATCACTTTAGGGCAGCTCATCACTTTAGGCCACCTCATCACTTTAGGGCACCTCATCACTTTAGGGCACCTCATCACTTTAGGGCAGCTCATCACTTTAAGGCACCTCATCACTTTGGGGCACCTCATCACTTTAGGGCACCTCATCACTTTAGGGCAGCTCATCACTTTAAGGCAGCTCATCACTTTAAGGCAGCTCATCACTTTAAGGCAGCTCATCACTTTAAGGCACCTCATCACTTTAAGGCACCTCATCATTTTAGGGCACCTCATCACTTTAAGGCACCTCATTACTTTAGGGCACCTCATCACTTTAGGGCACCTCATCACTTTAGGGCACCTCATCACTTTAGGGCACCTCATCACTTTAGGGCACCTCATCACTTTAAGGCAGCTCATCACTTTAAGGCAGCTCATCACTTTAAGGCACCTCATCACTTTAAGGCAGCTCATCACTTTAAGGCAGCGCATCACTTTTAGGCAGCTCATCACTTTAAGGCACCTCATCACTTTAGGACAGCTCATCACTTTAAGGCACCTCATCACTTTAAAGCACCTCATCACTTTAAGGCACCTCATCACCTTAGGGCACCTCATCACATTAGGACAGCTCATCACTTTAAGGCAGCTCATCACTTTCAGGCACCTCATCACTTTATGGCACCTCATCACTTTAGGGCACCTCATCACTTTAAGGCACCTCATCACTTTATGGCACCTCTTCACTTTAGGCCACCTCATCACTTTAAAGCACCTCATCACTTTAAGGCACCTCATCACTTTAGGGCACCTCATCACTTTAGGGCAGCTCATCACTTTAAGGCAGCGCATCACTTTTAGGCAGCTCATCACTTTAAGGCACGTCATCACTTTAAGGCACCTCATCACTTTAGGACAGCTCATCACTTTAAGGCACCTCATCACTTTAAGGCAGCGAATCACTTTTAGGCAGCTCATCACTTTCAGGCACGTCATCACTTTAAGGCACCTCATCACTTTAGGACAGCTCATCACTTTAAGGCACCTCATCACTTTAAAGCACCTCATCACTTTAAGGCACCTCATCACTTTAGGGCACCTCATCACTTTAGGGCAGCTCATCACTTTAAGGCAGCGCATCACTTTTAGGCAGCTCATCACTTTAAGGCACGTCATCACTTTAAGGCACCTCATCACTTTAGGACAGCTCATCACTTTAAAGCACCTCATCACTTTAAAGCACCTCATCACTTTAAGGCACCTCATCACTTTATGGCACCTCATCACTTTAGGCCACCTCATCACTTTAGGGCACCTCATCACTTTAGGGCACCTCATCACATTAGGGCAGCTCATCACTTTAAGGCACCTCATCACTTTGGGGCACCTCATCACTTTAGGGCACCTCATCACTTTAGGGCAGCTCATCACTTTAAGGCAGCTCATCACTTTAAGGCAGCTCATCACTTTAAGGCAGCTCATCACTTTAAGGCAGCTCATCACTTTTAGCCAGCTCATCACTTTAAGGCAGCTCATCACTTTTAGGCAGCTCATCACTTTAAGGCAGCTCATCACTTTAAGGCAGCTCATCACTTTTAGCCAGCTCATCACTTTAAGGCAGCTCATCACTTTAAGGCAGCTCATCACTTTTAGGCACCTCATCACTTTAGGGCAGCTCATCACTTTAAGGCACCTCATCACTTTAAGGCACCTCATCACTTTCAGGCACCTCATCACTTTAGGGCAGCTCATCACTTTAATGCAGCTCATCACTTTCAGGCACCTCATCACTTTAAGGCACCTCATCACTTTAAGGCACCTCATCACTTTAGGGCAGCTCATCACTTTAAGGCACCTCATCACTTTAAAGCACCTCGTCACTTTAAGGCACCTCATCACTTTAGGGCACCTCATCATTTTAGGGCACCTCATCACTTTAGGGCAGCTCATCACTTTAGGGCACCTCATCACTTTAGGGCACCTCATCACTTTAGGGCACCTCATCACTTTAGGGCAGCTCATCACTTTAGGCCACCTCATCACTTTAGGGCAGCTCATCACTTTAAGGCACCTCATCACTTTAGGGCACCTCATCACTTTAAGGCAGCTCATCACTTTCAGGCACCTCATCACTTTATGGCACCTCATCACTTTAGGGCACCTCATCACTTTATGGCACCTCATCACTTTAGGGCACCTCATCACTTTAAGGCAGCTCATCACCTTAAGGCAGCGCATCACTTTTAGGCAGCTCATCACTTTAAGGCAGCTCATCACTTTAAGGCAGCTCATCACTTTTAGGCAGCTCATCACTTTAAGGCAGCTCATCACTTTTAGGCACCTCATCACTTTAGGGCAGCTCATCACTTTAAGGCAGATCATCACTTTAAGGCACCTCATCACTTTAGGGCACCTCATCACTTTAGGGCACCTCATCACTTTAGGGCAGCTCATCACTTTAAGGCAGCTCATCACTTTCAGGCACCTCATCACTTTATGGCACCTCATCACTTTAGGGCACCTCATCACTTTAAGGCACCTCATCACTTTAGGGCACCTCATCACTTTAGGGCACCTCATCACTTTAGGGCACCTCATCACTTTAGGCCACCTCATCACTTTAGGGCAGCTCATCACTTTAAGGCACCTCATCACTTTCAGGCACCTCATCACTTTAGGGCAGCTCATCACTTTAAGGCAGCTCATCACTTTTAGGCAGCTCATCACTTTAAGGCAGCTCATCACTTTAAGGCAGATCATCACTTTTAGGCACCTCATCACTTTAGGGCAGCTCATCACTTTAAGGCAGCTCATCACTTTCAGGCACCTCATCACTTTAGGGCCCCTCATCACTTTAAGGCACCTCATCACTTTATGGCACCTCATCACTTTAGGCCACCTCATCACTTTAGGGCACCTCATCACTTTAGGGCACCTCATCACTTTAGGGCACCTCATCACTTTAGGGCAGCTCATCACTTTAAGGCACCTCATCACTTTAGGGCACCTCATCACTTTAGGGCACCTCATCACTTTAGGGCAGCTCATCACTTTAGGGCAGCTCATCACTTTAAGGCAGCTCATCACTTTAGGGCAGCTCATCACTTTAGGGCAGCTCATCACTTTAGGGCAGCTCATCACTTTAAGGCAGCTCATCACTTTAGGGAACCTCATCACTTTAAGGCACCTCATCACTTTATGGCACCTCATCACTTTAGGCCACCTCATCACTTTAGGGCACCTCATCACTTTAGGGCACCTCATCACTTTAGGGCAGCTCATCACTTTAAGGCACCTCATCACTTTAGAGCACCTCATCACTTTAGGGCACCTCATCACTTTAAGGCAGCTCATCACTTTAAGGCAGCGCATCACTTTTAGGCAGCTCAACACTTTAAGGCAGCTCATCACTTTAAGGCAGCTCATCACTTTTAGGCAGCTAATCACTTTAAGGCAGCTCATCACTTTAAGGCAGCTCATCACTTTTAGGCACCTCATCACTTTAGGGCAGCTCATCACTTTAAGGCAGATCATCACTTTAAGGCACCTCATCACTTTAGGGCACCTCATCACTTTAGGGCACCTCATCACTTTAGGGCAGCTCATCACTTTAAGGCAGCTCATCACTTTCAGGCACCTCATCACTTTATGGCACCTCATCACTTTAGGGCACCTCATCACTTTAAGGCACCTCATCACTTTAGGGCACCTCATCACTTTAGGGCACCTCATCACTTTAGGGCACCTCATCACTTTAGGCCACCTCATCACTTTAGGGCAGCTCATCACTTTAAGGCACCTCATCACTTTAGGGCACCTCATCACTTTAGGGCAGCTCATCACTTTAGGGCAGCTCATCACTTTAGGGCACCTCATCACTTTAAGGCAGCTCATCACTTTAAGGCAGCTCATCACTTTTAGGCAGCTCATCACTTTAAGGCAGCTCATCACTTTAAGGCAGCTCATCACTTTTAGGCAGCTCATCACTTTATGGCAGCTCATCACTTTAAGGCAGCTCATCACTTTAAGGCAGCTCATCACTATCAGGCACCTCATCACTTTAGGGCAGCTCATCACTTTAAGGCAGCTCATCGCTTTAAGGCACCTCATCACTTTAGGGCACCTCATCACTTTAGGGCAGCTCATCACTTTAAGGCACCTCATCACTTTAAGGCACCTCATCACTTTCAGGCACCTCATCACTTTAGGGCAGCTCATCACTTTAAGGCAGCTCATCACTTTTAGGCAGCTCATCACTTTAAGGCAGCTCATCACTTTAAGGCAGATCATCACTTTTAGGCACCTCATCACTTTAGGGCAGCTCATCACTTTAAGGCAGCTCATCACTTTCAGGCACCTCATCACTTTAGGGCCCCTCATCACTTTAAGGCACCTCATCACTTTATGGCACCTCATCACTTTAGGCCACCTCATCACTTTAGGGCACCTCATCGCTTTAGGGCACCTCATCACTTTAGGGCACCTCATCACTTTAGGGCAGCTCATCACTTTAAGGCACCTAATCACTTTAGGGCACCTCATCACTTTAGGGCACCTCATCACTTTAGGGCACCTCATCACTTTAGGGCAGCTCATCACTTTAAGGCAGCTCATCACTTTAAGGCAGCTCATCACTTTAAGGCAGCTCATCACTTTAGGGCAGCTCATCACTTTAGGGCAGCTCATCACTTTAAGGCAGCTCATCACTTTAGGGCACCTCATCACTTTAAGGCAGCTCATCACTTTCAGGCACCTCATCACTTTATGGCACCTCATCACTTTAGGGCACCTCATCACTTTAAGGCACCTCATCACTTTAGGGCACCTCATCACTTTAGGGCACCTCATCACTTTAGGGCACCTCATCACTTTAGGCCACCTCATCACTTTAGGGCAGCTCATCACTTTAAGGCACCTCATCACTTTAGGGCACCTCATCACTTTAGGGCAGCTCATCACTTTAGGGCAGCTCATCACTTTAGGGCACCTCATCACTTTAAGGCAGCTCATCACTTTAAGGCAGCTCATCACTTTTAGGCAGCTCATCACTTTAAGGCAGCTCATCACTTTAAGGCAGCTCATCACTTTTAGGCAGCTCATCACTTTATGGCAGCTCATCACTTTAAGGCAGCTCATCACTTTAAGGCAGCTCATCACTATCAGGCACCTCATCACTTTAGGGCAGCTCATCACTTTAAGGCAGCTCATCGCTTTAAGGCACCTCATCACTTTAGGGCACCTCATCACTTTAGGGCAGCTCATCACTTTAAGGCACCTCATCACTTTAAGGCACCTCATCACTTTCAGGCACCTCATCACTTTAGGGCAGCTCATCACTTTAAGGCAGCTCATCACTTTTAGGCAGCTCATCACTTTAAGGCAGCTCATCACTTTAAGGCAGATCATCACTTTTAGGCACCTCATCACTTTAGGGCAGCTCATCACTTTAAGGCAGCTCATCACTTTCAGGCACCTCATCACTTTAGGGCCCCTCATCACTTTAAGGCACCTCATCACTTTATGGCACCTCATCACTTTAGGCCACCTCATCACTTTAGGGCACCTCATCGCTTTAGGGCACCTCATCACTTTAGGGCACCTCATCACTTTAGGGCAGCTCATCACTTTAAGGCACCTAATCACTTTAGGGCACCTCATCACTTTAGGGCACCTCATCACTTTAGGGCAGCTCATCACTTTAGGGCAGCTCATCACTTTAAGGCAGCTCATCACTTTAAGGCAGCTCATCACTTTAGGGCAGCTCATCACTTTAGGGCAGCTCATCACTTTAAGGCAGCTCATCACTTTAGGGCACCTCATCACTTTAAGGCACCTCATCACTTTATGGCACCTCATCACTTTAGGCCACCTCATCACTTTAGGGCACCTCATCACTTTAGGGCACCTCATCACTTTAGGGCAGCTCATCACTTTAGGCCACCTCATCACTTTAGGGCACCTCATCACTTTAGGGCACCTCATCACTTTAGGGCAGCTCATCACTTTAGGGCACCTCATCACTTTAAGGCAGCTCATCACTTTAGGGCACCTCATCACTTTAAGGCAGCTCATCACTTTAGGGCAGCTCATCACTTTAAGGCAGCTCATCACTTTAAGGCACCTCATCACTTTAAGGCAGCTCATCACTTTTAGGCAGCTCATCACTTTAAGGCAGCTCATCACTTTAAGGCAGCTCATCACTTTTAGGCACCTCATCACTTTAGGGCAGCTCATCACTTTAAGGCAGATCATCACTTTAAGGCACCTCATCACTTTAGGGCACCTCATCACTTTAGGGCACCTCATCACTTTAGGGCAGCTCATCACTTTAAGGCAGCTCATCACTTTCAGGCACCTCATCACTTTATGGCACCTCATCACTTTAGGGCACCTCATCACTTTAAGGCACCTCATCACTTTAGGGCAGCTCATCACTTTAAGGCACCTCATCACTTTAGGGCACCTCATCACTTTAGGGCAGCTCATCACTTTAGGCCACCTCATCGCTTTAGGGCAGCTCATCACTTTAGGGCAGCTCATCACTTTAAGGCACCTCATCACTTTAGGGCACCTCATCACTTTAGGGCAGCTCATCACTTTAGGGCAGCTCATCACTTTAGGGCACCTCATCACTTTTAGGCAGCTCATCACTTTAAGGCACGTCATCACTTTAAGGCACCTCATCACTTTAGGACAGCTCATCACTTTAAGGCACCTCATCACTTTAAAGCACCTCATCACTTTAAGGCACCTCATCACTTTAGGGCACCTCATCACTTTAGGGCAGCTCATCACTTTAAGGCAGCGCATCACTTTTAGGCAGCTCATCACTTTAAGGCACGTCATCACTTTAAGGCACCTCATCACTTTAGGACAGCTCATCACTTTAAGGCACCTCATCACTTTAAAGCACCTCATCACTTTAGTGCACCTCATCACCTTAGGGCAGCTCATCACTGTAAGGCAGCTCATCACTTTCAGGCACCTCATCACTTTATGGCACCTCATCACTTTAGGGCACCTCATCACTTTAAGGCACCTCATCACTTTATGGCACCTCATCACTTTAGGCCACCTCATCACTTTAGGGCACCTCATCACTTTAGGGCACCTCATCACTTTAGGGCAGCTCATCACTTTAAGGCACCTCATCACTTTGGGGCACCTCATCACTTTAGGGCACCTCATCACTTAGGGCAGCTCATCACTTTAAGGCAGCTCATCACTTTAAGGCAGCTCATCACTTTAAGGCAGCTCATCACTTTAAGGCACCTCATCACTTTAAGGCACCTCATCACTTTAGGGCACCTCATTACTTTAGGGCACCTCATCACTTTAGGGCACCTCATCACTTTAGGGCACCTCATCACTTTAGGGCACCTCATCACTTTAGGGCACCTCATCACTTTAAGGCAGCTCATCACTTTAAGGCAGCTCATCACTTTAAGGCACCTCATCACTTTAAGGCAGCTCATCACTTTAAGGCAGCGCATCACTTTTAGGCAGCTCATCACTTTAAGGCACCTCATCACTTTAGGACAGCTCATCACTTTAAGGCACCTCATCACTTTAAAGCACCTCATCACTTTAAGGCACCTCATCACCTTAGGGCACCTCATCACATTAGGACAGCTCATCACTTTAAGGCAGCTCATCACTTTCAGGCACCTCATCACTTTATGGCACCTCATCACTTTAGGGCACCTAATCACTTTAAGGCACCTCATCACTTTATGGCACCTCATCACTTTAGGCCACCTCATCACTTTAAAGCACCTCATCACTTTAAGGCACCTCATCACTTTAGGGCACCTCATCACTTTAGGGCAGCTCATCACTTTAAGGCAGCGCATCACTTTTAGGCAGCTCATCACTTTAAGGCACCTCATCACTTTAAGGCAGCGAATCACTTTTAGGCAGCTCATCACTTTCAGGCACGTCATCACTTTAAGGCACCTCATCACTTTAGGACAGCTCATCACTTTAAGGCACCTCATCACTTTAAAGCACCTCATCACTTTAAGGCACCTCATCACTTTAGGGCACCTCATCACTTTAGGGCAGCTCATCACTTTAAGGCAGCGCATCACTTTTAGGCAGCTCATCACTTTAAGGCACGTCATCACTTTAAGGCACCTCATCACTTTAGGACAGCTCATCACTTTAAAGCACCTCATCACTTTAAAGCACCTCATCACTTTAAGGCACCTCATCACTTTATGGCACCTCATCACTTTAGGCCACCTCATCACATTAGGGCAGCTCATCACTTTAAGGCACCTCATCACTTTGGGGCACCTCATCACTTTTAGGCAGCTCATCACTTTATGGCAGCTCATCACTTTAAGGCAGCTCATCACTTTAAGGCAGCTCATCACTATCAGGCACCTCATCACTTTAGGGCAGCTCATCACTTTAAGGCAGCTCATCACTTTAAGGCACCTCATCACTTTAGGGCACCTCATCACTTTAGGGCAGCTCATCACTTTAAGGCACCTCATCACTTTAAGGCACCTCATCACTTTCAGGCACCTCATCACTTTAGGGCAGCTCATCACTTTAAGGCAGCTCATCACTTTTAGGCAGCTCATCACTTTAAGGCAGCTCATCACTTTAAGGCAGATCATCACTTTTAGGCACCTCATCACTTTAGGGCAGCTCATCACTTTAAGGCAGCTCATCACTTTCAGGCACCTCATCACTTTAGGGCCCCTCATCACTTTAAGGCACCTCATCACTTTATGGCACCTCATCACTTTGGGCCACCTCATCACTTTAGGGCACCTCATCGCTTTAGGGCACCTCATCACTTTAGGGCACCTCATCACTTTAAGGCAGCTCATCACTTTAAGGCACCTCATCACTTTAGGGCACCTCATCACTTTAGGGCACCTCATCACTTTAGGGCAGCTCATCACTTTAGGGCAGCTCATCACTTTAAGGCAGCTCATCACTTTAAGGCAGCTCATCACTTTAGGGCAGCTCATCACTTTAGGGCAGCTCATCACTTTAAGGCAGCTCATCACTTTAGGGCACCTCATCACTTTAAGGCACCTCATCACTTTATGGCACCTCATCACTTTAGGCCACCTCATCACTTTAGGGCACCTCATCACTTTAGGGCACCTCATCACTTTAGGGCAGCTCATCACTTTAGGCCACCTCATCACTTTAGGGCACCTCATCACTTTAGGGCACCTCATCACTTTAGGGCAGCTCATCACTTTAGGGCACCTCATCACTTTAAGGCAGCTCATCACTTTAGGGCACCTCATCACTTTAAGGCAGCTCATCACTTTAGGGCAGCTCATCACTTTAAGGCAGCTCATCACTTTAAGGCACCTCATCACTTTAAGGCAGCTCATCACTTTTAGGCAGCTCATCACTTTAAGGCAGCTCATCACTTTAAGGCAGCTCATCACTTTTAGGCACCTCATCACTTTAGGGCAGCTCATCACTTTAAGGCAGATCATCACTTTAAGGCACCTCATCACTTTAGGGCACCTCATCACTTTAGGGCACCTCATCACTTTAGGGCAGCTCATCACTTTAAGGCAGCTCATCACTTTCAGGCACCTCATCACTTTATGGCACCTCATCACTTTAGGGCACCTCATCACTTTAAGGCACCTCATCACTTTAGGGCACCTCATAACTTTAGGGCACCTCATCACTTTAGGGCACCTCATCACTTTAGGCCACCTCATCACTTTAGGGCAGCTCATCACTTTAAGGCACCTCATCACTTTAGGGCACCTCATCACTTTAGGGCAGCTCATCACTTTAGGGCAGCTCATCACTTTAGGGCACCTCATCACTTTAAGGCAGCTCATCACTTTAAGGCAGCTCATCACTTTTAGGCAGCTCATCACTTTAAGGCAGCTCATCACTTTAAGGCAGCTCATCACTTTTAGGCAGCTCATCACTTTATGGCAGCTCATCACTTTAAGGCAGCTCATCACTTTAAGGCAGCTCATCACTATCAGGCACCTCATCACTTTAGGGCAGCTCATCACTTTAGGGCAGCTCATCACTTTAAGGCAGCTCATCACTTTAAGGCACCTCATCACTTTAAGGCGCCTCATCACTTTCAGGCAGCTCATCACTTTATGGCAGCTCATCACTTTAAGGCAGCTCATCACTTTAAGGCAGCTCATCACTATCAGGCACCTCATCACTTTAGGGCAGCTCATCACTTTAGGGCAGCTCATCACTTTAAGGCACCTCATCACTTTAAGGCACCTCATCACTTTCAGGCACCTCATCACTTTAGGGCAGCTCATCACTTTAAGGCAGCTCATCACTTTTAGGCAGCTCATCACTTTAAGGCAGCTCATCACTTTAAGGCAGATCATCACTTTTAGGCACCTCATCACTTTAGGGCAGCTCATCACTTTAAGGCAGCTCATCACTTTCAGGCACCTCATCACTTAAGGGCCCCTCATCACTTTAAGGCACCTCATCACTTTATGGCACCTCATCACTTTAGGCCACCTCATCACTTTAGGGCACCTCATCACTTTAGGGCACCTCATCACTTTAGGGCAGCTCATCACTTTAAGGCACCTCATCACTTTAGGGCACCTCATCACTTTAGGGCACCTCATCACTTTAGGGCAGCTCATCACTTTAGGGCAGCTCATCACTTTAAGGCAGCTCATCACTTTAAGGCAGCTCATCACTTTAGGGCAGCTCATCACTTTAGGGCAGTTCATCACTTTAAGGCAGCTCATCACTTTAGGGCACCTCATCACTTTAAGGCACCTCATCACTTTATGGCACCTCATCACTTTAGGCCACCTCATCACTTTAGGGCACCTCATCACTTTAGGGCACCTCATCACTTTAGGGCAGCTCATCACTTTAAGGCACCTCATCACTTTAGGGCACCTCATCACTTTAGGGCACCTCATCACTTTAGGGCAGCTCATCACTTTAGGGCACCTCATCACTTTAAGGCAGCTCATCACTTTAAGGCAGCTCATCACTTTAGGGCAGCTCATCACTTTAGGGCAGCTCATCACTTTAAGGCAGCTCATCACTTTAAGGCACCTCATCACTTTAAGGCACCTCATCACTTTAAGGCACCTCATCACTTTGAGACACCTCATCACTTTGAGGCAGCTCATCACTTTAAGGCAGCTCATCACGTTAAGGCACCTCATCACTTTAAGGCACCTCATCACTTTAATGCACCTCATCACTTTAAGGCACCTAATCACTTTAGGGCACCTCATCACTTTAAGGCACCTCATCACTTTAGGGCACCTCATCACTTTAAGGCACCTCATCACTTTAGGGCAGCTCATCACTTTAGGGCACCTCATCACTTTAGGGCACCTCATCACTTTAAGGCACCTCATCACTTTAAGGCAGCTCATCACTTTAATGCACCTCATCACTTTAAGGCAGCTCATCACTTTAAGGCACCTCATCACTTTAAGGCAGCGCATCACTTTTAGGCAGCTCATCACTTTAAGGCACGTCATCACTTTAAGGCACCTCAATACTTTAGGACAGCTCATCACTTTAAGGCACCTCATCACTTTAAAGCACCTCATCACTTTAAGGCACCTCATCACTTTAGGGCACCTCATCACTTTAGGGCAGCTCATCACTTTAAGGCAGCTCATCACTTTCAGGCACCTCATCACGTTATGGCACCTCATCGCTTTAGGGCACCTCATCACTTTAAGGCACCTCATCACTTTATGGCACCTCATCACTTTAGGCCACCTCATCACTTTAGGGCACCTCATCACTTTAGGGCACCTCATCACTTTAGACAGCTCATCACTTTAGGCAGCTCATCACTTTAAGCAGCTCATCACTTTAAGCAGCTCATCAACTTTAGGCAGCTCATCACTTTAAGCCGCTCATCACTTTAAGCCGCTCATCACTTTAGGCAGCTCATCACTTTAGGCAGCTCATCACTTTGAGCAGCTCATCACTTCAGGCAGCTCATCACTTTAGGCAGCTCATCACTTTAGGCAGCTCATCACTTTAGGCAGCTCATCACTTTAGGCAGCTCATCACTTTAGGCAGCTCATTACTTTAGGCAGCTCATCACTTTAAGCAGCTCATCACTTTAAGCAGCTCATCACTTTAAGCAGCTCATCACTTTAAGCAGCTCATCACTTTAGGCAGCTCATCACTTTAAGCAGCTCATCACTTTAGGCAGCTCATCACTTTAAGCAGCTCATCACTTTAGGCAGCTCATCACTTTAAGCCGCTCATCACTTTAGGCAGCTCATCACTTTAGGCAGCTCATCACTTTAGGCAGCTCATTACTTTAGGCAGCTCATCACTTTAGGCAGCTCATCACTTTAGGCAGCTCATCACTTTAGGCAGCTCATCACTTTAAGCAGCTCATCACTTTAAGCAGCTCATCACTTTATGCAGCTCATCACTTTAGGCAGCTCAACACTTTAAGCCGCTCATCTCTTTAGGCAGCTCATCACTTTAAGCAGCTCATTACTTTAAGCAGCTCATAACTTTAGGCAGCTCATCACTTTAGGCAGCTAATCACTTTAGGCAGCTCATCACTTTAAGCAGCTCATCACTTTAAGCCGCTCATCACTTTAGGCAGCTCATCACTTTGAGCAGCTCATCACTTTAGGCAGCTCATCACTTTAGGCAGCTCATCACTTTAGGTAGATCATCACTTTAAGCAGCTCATCACTTTAAGCAGCTCATCACTTTAAGCAGCTCATCACTTTAAGCAGCTCATCACTTTAAGCAGCTCATCACTTTAAGCAGCTCATCACTTTAGGCAGCTCATCACTTTAGGCAGCTCATCACTTTAGGCAGCTCATCACTTTAAGCCGCTCATCACTTTAGGCAGCTCATCACTTTAAGCAGCTCATCAATTTAAGCAGCTCATCACTTTAGGCAGCTCATCACTTTAGGCAGCTCATCACTTTAAGCCGCTCATCACTTTAGGCAGCTCATCACTTTAGGCAGCTCATCACTTTGAGCAGCTCATCACTTTAGGCAGCTCATCACTTAAGGCAGCTCATCACTTTAGGCAGCTCATCACTTTAGGCACCTCATCACTTTAAGCCGCTCATCACTTTAGGCAGCTCATCACTTTAGGCAGCTCATCACCCTGAGCAGCTCATCACTTTAGGCAGCTCATCACTTTAGGCAGCTCATCACTTTAGGCAGCTCATCACTTTAAGCAGCTCATCACTTTAAGCCGCTCATCACTTTAGGCAGCTCATCACTTTAGGCAGCTCATCACTTTGGGCAGCTCATCACTTTAAGCAGCTCATCACTTTAGGCAGCTCATCACCTTAGGCAGCTCATCACTTTAGGCAGCTCATCACTTTAGGCAGCTCATCACTTTAGGCAGCTCATCACTTTAAGCAGCTCATCACTTTAAGCAGCTCATCACTTTAAGCAGCTCATCACTTTAAGCAGCGCATCACTTTAAGCAGCTCATCACTTTAAGCAGCTCATCACTTTAGGCAGCTCATCACTTTAAGCAGCTCATCACTTTAGGCAGCTCATCACTTTTAACAGCTCATCACTTTAGGCAGCTCATCACTTTAAGCCGCTCATCACTTTAGGCAGCTTATCACTTTAGGCAGCTCATCACTTTGAGCAGCTCATCACTTTAGGCAGCTCATCACTTTAAGCAGCTCATCACTTTAAGCAGCTCATCACTTTAAGCCGCCCATCACTTTAGGCAGCTCATCACTTTAAGCAGCTCATCACTTTAGGCAGCTCATCACTTTAAGCAGCTCATCACTTTAGGCAGCTCATCACTTTAAGCCGCTCATCACTTTAGGCAGCTCATCACTTTAGGCAGCTCATCACTTTAAGCAGCTCATCACTTTAGGCAGCTCATCACTTTAGGCAGCTCATCACTTTAGGCAGCTCATCACTTTAGGCAGCTCATCACTTTAGGCAGCTCATCACTTTAGGCAGCTCATCACTTTAAGCAGCTCATCACTTTATGCAGCTCATCACTTTAGGCAGCTCATCACTTTAAGCCGCTCATCACTTTAGGCAGCTCATCACTTTAAGCAGGTCATCACTTTAAGCAGCTCATCACTTTAGGCAGCTCATCACTTTAGGCAGCTCATCACTTTAAGCAGCTCATCACTTTAAGCAGCTCATCACTTTAAGCAGCTCATCACTTTAAGCAGCTCATCACTTTAGGCAGCTCATCACTTTTAGCAGCTCATCACTTTAGGCAGCTCATCACTTTAAGTCGCTCATCACTTTAGGCAGCTCATCACTTTAAGCAGCTCATCACTTTAAGCAGCTCATCACTTTAGGCAGCTCATCACTTTAGGCAGCTCATCACTTTAGGCAGCTAATCACTTTAAGCAGCTCATCACTTTAAGCCGCTCATCACTTTAGGCAGCTCATCATTTTGAGCAGCTCATCACTTTAGGCAGCTCATCACTTTAGGCAGCTCATCACTTTAGGCAGCTCATCACTTTAAGCAGCTCATCACTTTAAGCAGCTCATCACTTTAAGCAGCTCATCACTTTAAGCAGCTCATCACTTTAAGCAGCTCATCACTTTAGGCAGCTCATCACTTTAGGCAGCTCATCACTTTAAGCCGCTCATCACTTTAGGCAGCTCATCACTTTAAGCAGCTCATCACTTTAAGCAGCTCATCACTTTAGGCAGCTCATCACTTTAGGCAGCTCATCACTTTAAGCCGCTTATCACTTTAGGCAGGTCATCACTTTAGGCAGCTCATCACTTTGAGCAGCTCATCACTTTAGGCAGCTCATCACTTTAGGCAGCTCATCACTTTAGGCAGCTCATCACTTTATGCAGCTCATCACTTTAGGCAGCTCATCACTTTAGGCAGCTCATCACTTTAGGCAGCTCATCACTTTAAGCAGCTCATCACTTTAAGCAGCTCATCACTTTAAGCAGCTCATCACTTTAAGCAGCTCATCACTTTAAGCAGCTCATCACTTTAAGCAGCTCATCACTTTAGGCAGCTCATCACTTTAAGCAGCTCATCAATTTAGGTAGCTTATCACTTTAAGCAGCTCATCACTTTAGGCAGCTCATCACTTTAGGCAGCTCATCACTTTAAGCCGCTCATCACTTTAGGCAGCCTATCACTTTAGGCAGCTCATCACTTTGAGCAGCACATCACTTTAGGCAGCTCATCACTTTAGGCAGCTCATCACTTTAGGCAGCTCATCACTTTAGGCAGCTCATCACTTTAGGCAGCTCATCACTTTAAGCAGCTCATCACTTTATGCAGCTCATCACTTTAGGCAGCTCATCACTTTAAGCCGCTCATCACTTTAGGCAGCTCATCACTTTAAGCAGCTCATCACTTTAAGCAGCTCATCACTTTAGGCAGCTCATCACTTTAGGCAGCTCATCACTTTAAGCAGCTCATCACTTTAAGCAGCTCATCACTTTAAGCCGCTCATCACTTTAGGCAGCTCATCACTTTAGGCAGCTCATCACTTTAAGCCGCTCATCACTTTAGGCAGCTCATCACTTTAAGCAGCTCATCACTTTAGGCAGCTCATCACTTTAGGCAGCTCATCACTTTAGGCAGCTCATCACTTTAGGCAGCTCATCACTTTAGGCAGCTCATCACTTTAGGCAGCTCATCACTTTAAGCACCTCATCACTTTAAGCAGCTCATCACTTTAGGCAGCTCATCACTTTAGGCAGCTCATCACTTTAAGCCGCTCATCACTTTAGGCAGCTCATCACTTTAGGCAGCTCATCACTTTGAGCAGCTCATCACTTTAGGCAGCTCATCACTTTAGGCAGCTCATCACTTTAGGCAGCTCATCACTTCAGGCAGCTCATCACTTTAAGCAGCTCATCACTTTAAGCAGCTCATCACTTTAAGCAGCTCATCACTTTAAGCAGCTCATCACTTTAAGCAGCTCATCACTTTAGGCAGCTCATCACTTTTAGCAGCTCATCACTTTAGGCAGCTCATCACTTTAAGCAGCTCATCACTTTAGGCAGCTCATCACTTTAAGCCGCTCATCACTTTAGGCAGCTCATCACTTTAGGCAGCTCATCACTTTAAGCAGCTCATCACTTTAGGCAGCTCATCACTTTAGGCAGCTCATCACTTTAGGCAGCTCATCACTTTAGGCAGCTCATCACTTTAGGCAGCTCATCACTTTAAGCAGCTCATCACTTCATGCAGCTCATCACTTTAGGCAGCTCATCACTTTAAGCCGCTCATCACTTTAGGCAGCTCATCACTTTAAGCAGCTCATCACTTTAAGCAGCTCATCACTTTAGGCAGCTCATCACTTTAGGCAGCTCATCACTTTAGGCAGCTCATCACTTTAAGCAGCTCATCACTTTAAGCCGCTCATCACTTTAGGCAGCTCATCATTTTGAGCAGCTCATCACTTTAGGCAGCTCATCACTTTAGGCAGCTCATCACTTTAGGCAGCTCATCACTTTAAGCAGCTCATCACTTTAAGCAGCTCATCACTTTAAGCAGCTCATCACTTTAAGCAGCTCATCACTTTAAGCAGCTCATCACTTTAGGCAGCTCATCACTTTAGGCAGCTCATCACTTTAAGCCGCTCATCACTTTAGGCAGCTCATCACTTTAAGCAGCTCATCACTTTGAGCAGCTCATCACTTTAGGCAGCTCATCACTTTAGGCAGCTCATCACTTTAAGCCGCTCATCACTTTAGGCAGCTCATCACTTTAGGCAGCTCATCACTTTGAGCAGCTCATCACTTTAGGCAGCTCATCACTTTAGGCAGCTCATCACTTTAGGCAGCTCATCACTTCATGCAGCTCATCACTTTAGGCAGCTCATCACTTTAGGCAGCTCATCACTTTAGGCAGCTCATCACTTTAAGCAGCTTATCACTTTAAGCAGCTCATCACTTTAGGCAGCTCATCACTTTAGGCAGCTCATCACTTTAGGCAGCTCATCACTTTAGGCAGCTCATCACTTTGAGCAGCTCATCACTTTAGGCAGCTCATCACTTTAGGCAGCTCATCACTTTAGGCAGCTCATCACTTTAAGCAGCTCATCACTTTAAGCAGCTCATCACTTTAAGCAGCTCATCACTTTAAGCAGCTCGTCACTTTAAGCAGCTCATCACTTTAAGCAGCTCATCACGTTAGGCAGCTCATCACTTTAGGCAGCTCATCACTTTAAGCCGCTCATCACTTTAGGCAGCTCATCACTTTAAGCAGCTCATCACTTTAAGCAGCTCATCACTTTAGGCAGCTCATCACTTTAGGCAGCTCATCACTTTAGGCAGCTCATCACTTTAAGCAGCTCATCACTTTAAGCCGCTCATCACTTTAAACCGCTCATCACTTTAGGCCGCTCATCACTTTAGGCACCTCATCACTTTAAGGCACCTCATCACTTTAAGGCACCTCATCACTTTAAGGCACCTCATCACTTTAGGCAGCTCATCACTTTAGGGCACCTCATCACTTTAAGCAGCTCATCACTTTAGGACACCTCATCACTTTAAGGCACCTCATCACTTTAGGGCACCTCATCACTTTAGGGCACCTCATCACTTTAGGGCACCTCATCACTTTAGGGCACCCCATCACTTTAGGACACCTCATCACTTTAGGGCACCTCATCACTTTAAGGCACCTCATCACTTTAAGGCACCCCATCACTTTAAGGCACCTCATCACTTTAGGCAGCTCATCACTTTAAGGCAGCTCATCACTTTAGGCAGCTCATCACTTTAAGGCAGCTCATCACTTTGAGCAGCTCATCATTTAGGCAGCTCATCACCCTACGATTGCGCAGCATCGATCGTCAGTCCGCTTATCCATCCGTTAGATCTGCAGACGGGAGGGAGAAAAAAAGAAACATGATTAGAACAAAGCTTGGTACACACAATTGACACGACCTACCGTACAATGGCGCAGCATCGATGGTCAGTGCGATCATCCATCCTTTAAATCGGTCCGATCATCCATCCGTTAGATCAGACCGACCATTCATCCGTTAGATCTGCAGAGGGGTGGAAGAAAAAAAGAAACATGATTAGAAAAAAACTTGGTATACACAATTGACACGACCTACCTTATAATGGCGCAGCATCGATCGTCAGTGCGATCATCCATCAGTTAAATCGGTCCGATCATCCATTCGTTAGATCAGACCGACCATTCATCCGTTATATCTGCAGAGGGGAGGGACAAAAAAAGAAACATGATTAGAAAAAAGCTTGGTACAAACAATTGACACGACCTACCGTACAATGGCGCAGCATCGATGGTCAGTGCGATCATCCATCCGTTAAATCGGTCCGATCATCCATCCGTTAGATCAGTCCGACCATCCATCCGTTAGATCTGCAGAGGGAGGGAGAAAAAAGAAACATGATTATAAAATGGCTTGGTATACACACTTGACAAGACCTACCCTACGATAGCGCGGCATCGATCGTCAGTCCGCTTATCCATCCGTTAGATCTGCAGAGGGGAGGGAGAAAAAAGAAACATGATTAGAAAAAAGCTTGGTACACACAATTGACACGACCTACCGTACAATGGCGCAGCATCGATCGTCAGTCCGATCATCCATCAGTTAAATCGGTCAGATTATCCATCCTTTAGATCAGTCCGACCATCCATCCGTTAGATCTGCAGAGAGCTAGGAAGACAAAATGAAACATGATTATAAATTAGCTTGTATACACACTTGACACGACCTACCCTACAATAGCGCAGCATCGATCATCAGTTCGATCATCCATCCGTTAGATCTGCAGAGGGGGAGGAAGAGAAAAATGAAACATGATAAGAAAATAGCTTGGTACACACAATTGACACGACCTACCCTTCACTAGCGCAGCATCGATCATCAATTCGATCATCCATCCGTTAGATAAGTCCGATTATCCATTCGTTAGATCAGTCTGATGATCCATCTGTGAGATCAGCCCGATGATCCATTCACTAGATCTGCAGAGGGGATGAAGAGAAAATGAAACATGATTAGAAATTAGCTTGGTACACACAATTGACACGACCTACCCTTCACTAGCGCAGCATCGATCATCCGTTCGATAAGTCTGATGATCCATCCGTTAGATCAGTCTGATGATCCATCTGTGAGATCAGCCCGATGATCCATCCACTAGATCTGCAGAGGGGAGGAAGAAAAAATGAAACATGATTAGAAAATAGCATGGTACACACATTTGTCAGTCCTACCCTTCACTAGCGCAGCATCGATCATCAATCCGTTAGATAAGTCCGATGATCCATCCGTTAGATCAGTCTGATGATCCATCTGTCAGATCAGCCCGATGATCCATCCACTAGATCTGCAGAGGGGAGGAAGAACAAAATGAAACATGATTAGAAAATAGCTTGATACACACAATTGGCACGACCTACCCTACAATAGCGCAGCATCGATCGTCAGTCCGCTCATCCATCCGTTAGATCTGCAGAGGGGAGGAAGAAAAAAAGAAAACATGATTAGAAAAAAGCTTGGTACATATAATTGGCACGACCTACCGTACAATGGCGCAGCATCGATACTCAGTGTGATCATCCATCTGTTAAATCGGTCCGATCATCCATCCGTTAGATCAGTCCGACCATCCATCCGTTATATCTGCAGAGGGGAGGAAGAAAAAAAGAAAACATGATTAGAAAAAAGCTTGGTACATACAATTGGCACGACCTACCGTACAAAGGCGCAGCATCGATACTCAGTGTGATCATCCATCGGTTAAATCGGTCCGATCATCCATCCGTTAGATCAGTTCGACCATCTATCCGTTAGATCTGCACAGGGGAGGAAGAAAAAAAGAAACATGATTATAAAATAGCTTGGTGTACACAATTGACACGACCTACCGTACCATGGCGCAGCATCGATCGTCAGTGCGATCATCCATCCGTTAAATTGGTCAGATCATCCATCCTTTAGATCAGTTCGACTATCCATCCGTTAGATCTGCAGAGGGGAGGAAGAAAAAGTGAAACATGATTATAAATTAGCTTGGTATACACACTTGACACGACCTACCCTACAATAGCGCAGCATCGATCATCAGTTCGATCATCCATCCGTTAGAGAAGTTAGATGATCCATCCGTTAAATCAGTCTGATGATCCATCTCTCAGATCAGCCCGATGATCCATCCAGTAGATCTGCAGAGGGGAGGAAGAGAAAAATGAAACATGATTAGAAATTAGCTTGGTACACACAATTGACACGACCTACCCTTCACTAGCGCAGCATCGATCATCAGTTCGATCATCCATCCGTTAGATAAGTCCGATGATCCATCCGTTAGATCAGTCTGATGATCCATCTGTCAGTTAAGCTCGATGATCCATCCACTAGATCTGCAGAGGGAGGAAGAGAAAAATGAAACATGATTAGAAAATAGCTTGTTACACACAATTGACACGAC
Source organism: Echinarachnius parma (assembly GCA_037951105.1). Lineage (NCBI taxonomy): Eukaryota > Metazoa > Echinodermata > Echinoidea > Clypeasteroida > Echinarachniidae > Echinarachnius > Echinarachnius parma. The sequence continues at coordinate 56,749 of JBAMJV010005253.1, read as the reverse complement.
CTACCCTTCACTAGCGCAGCATCGATCGTCAATTCCATCATCCATCCGTTAGAAAAGTCCGATTATCCATCCGTTAGATCAGTCTGATGATCCACCTGTGAGATCAGCCCGATGATCCATTCACTATATCTGCACAGGGGAGGAAGAGAAAAATGAAACATGAATAGAAATTAGCTTGGTACACACAATTGACACGACCTACCCTTCACTAGCGCATTATCGATCACCAGTTCGATCATCCATCCGTTAGATAAGTCCGATGATCCATCCGTTAGATCAGTCTGATGATCAATCTGTCACATCAGCCCGATGATCCATCCACTAGATCTGCAGAGGGGAAGAAGAAAAAAGAGAAAAATATGATTAGAAAAAAGCTTGGTACACACAATTGACACGACCTACCGTACAATGGCGCAGCATCGATCGTCATTGCGATAATCCATCTGTTAAATCGGTCCGATCATTCATCTGTTAGATCAGTCCGCTTATCCATCCGTTAGATCTGCAGAGGGGAAGAAGAAAAAAAGAAAAACATGATTAGAAAAAGCTTGGTACATACAATTGACACGACCTACCGTACAATGGCGCAGCATCGATCGTCAGTGCGATCATCCATCTGTTAAATCGGTCCGATCATCCATCGTTTAGATCAGTCCGACCATCCATCCGTTAGATCTGCAGAGGGGAGGAAGAAAAAAGAAAAAACATGATTAGAAAAAAGCTTGGTACACACAATTGACACGACCTACCGTACAATGGCGCAGCATCGATACTCAGTGTGATCATCCATCTGTTAAATTGGTCCGATCATCCATCCGTTAGATCAGTTCGACCATCTATCCGTTAGATCTGCACAGGGGAGGAATAAAAAAAGAAACATGATTATAAAATAGCTTGGTATACACAATTGACACGACCTACCGTACCATGGCGCAGCATCGATCGTCAGTGCGATCATCCATCCGTTCAATTGGTCCGATCATCCATCCTTTAGCAAGTCCGACCATCCATCCTTTAGCAAGTCCGACCATCCATCCGTTATATCTGCAGAGGGGGAGGAAGAAAAAATGAAACATGATAATAAATTAGCTTGGTATACACACTTGACACGACCTACCCTACAATAGCGCAGCATCGATCATCAGTTCGATCATCCATCCGTTAGATAAGTTAGATGATCCATCCGTTAAATCAGTCTGATGATCCATCTGTCAGATCAGCCCGATGATCCATCCACTAGATCTGCAGAGGGGAGGAAGAGAAAAATGAAACATGATTAGAAATTAGCTTGGTACACACAATTGACACGACCTACCCTTCACTAGCGCAGCATCGATCATCAGTTCGATCATCCATCCGTTAGATAAGTCCGATGATCCATCCGTTATAATTCTCACAAAATAGATAAAAGATATACCCTCAACATCAGTGACATTTTTCATGAATAAATTGAATGGGATTTGGTCCCTTGAGATAACTACCTTGCAAATGAAACTAACCCAGCTCGCATGACGTAATTTTATCGCTTGCTGAAAACCGCTTCTGAGAGCCTGAAAAGCGGTGCGAGTTTTCCGCTCTCAAGCCTGCATCCAGGAGATTTTTTTATCAATGTTGACACTTTCTTATCACTTGCACCTCTCTCTGTGATAGCACTGGGCCTCGGGGGCAGTTAACACAGCTGAGATTGTTGACAGGTAGTTGATAAAACTGTCAGAAACTGATAAGAATGTGACCGAGTTGATTACCACGATGGTGGAAATCAAACTAACGACTGAATCACCTAATGAAATTCCCATATAACCAAAACCCATAGAAACCCATAGGCCTATTTGTTTCTATAGGCCTATAGGCCTTTCTATAGCCAATAGGCCTATTGGTTTCTATGGGTTTCAATAGGGAAAGTGGAACATGGGTTTCTATGGGACCCATATAATTTCCCATAGGATGCCCATAGGAATTTCCCATAGGATTCCCATAAGATTGCCATAGGATTCCCATATGAATTCCCCATTTACACAGAGATATACCAATTAAATTCCCTCATAGAGAATCAATAAATGATGATTCATACTCATATTTTCCTTATCAACCTCTTCCGACAGTGCAATAGGACAATTAGGCATTGCCTTTTGTAGAAGAGGGTTAAAGAACTTAATTTAGAGCTGAACAATACATTGAGATATATATGTATTTGCAGTTAGAATACTTTTCCTTGGTTAGTAAAATATTATATCATATTTATATTGATTTCTGGAATATTAAGTCCCATCTAGGAATTGAAAATGTGGTGAATGAATTGATTGTTTTATTTCATTACTATACACACCATTCAAAATTAATATTTGTGTTAAACAAATACCAAATATATAAACATCATATTTTGTTGTATGAATGCTATGCATGAGTATCGCATGAATATGCACATTTTCTATTGGTTTATATGGGTCATGTGGGTTTTTATTGGGCCAATGGGTTTCTATGGGTTTTATTTTATGAGTTTCTGTTGGTCCCATAGAAACGCATAGAAATGCATAGAAACCCATAGAAACTCATAGAAACCCATAGGATTTTCCTATGGGTTTCCTTTGGGTTTCAATGGGTTTCGTTTGGTTTTCTATGGGAATTTCGACTTGGGAAATGTGTACTAAAAACTGTTTTTCACTAATTTTAGGGCATTATTTACATTTACAATGACTGCCAAACCCATTTTTTATGTAAAATATGAATTGGTATTTTAATACACAAATTAAATAGTTAGTCATAAAACAGGCCATATTTTCCCCATTTGGTGGACAAATAAAACCTTTAATTGATTTTAGATTAATATGTCGTGATGATTCTAATTCTGAAGAGTGTCAATTACTAAATGTGTATTTTTTTGTGAAATGAACTCCCCAAAATGGCCGGATCATCACACAACTTCCTGCCAATGGCGGGCAAAAATGAGCACTACATGGTTGGCCTCTTCGATTGTGCACATTCCGTGTAGCAGATCACAACTACCTAATCAGGTGGTCCATAGTCTGAGGGCCTTGACCGCACTCACGCTCTGCTGGACTGTATCCCTAGTTCAACATGTTGGACTTGCATCTTCCCAGACCGAAGCCTATTCAGGCTACGCCAAGTCATCCAGGGTTGGTTGAATCCTGCTGGCAGTTTCTTTGATAGCTGTATAGGCATAAGTATGTCTTCTGGCATGTCATCCAGTCTCTCTTCCCAGAGTTTAAGCCTTCTTGAAGAAACGCTGCAGTCCAGGGAGTCAACAGATAAAAGGAAGCTTTTCCGTGACTTAAGGCGCCGAGGATGTAGTGGGTGGTCAGGGAGGTGATGTATAACGTCCTCTGTTCGTCTCAGTCGTTCCTTCTGGATAGCAGCAACTCTCCTCATGTCAGGGGGTGGGATGTCAGAGAGCAGATATATGTTATAAGTCCTGGTTGGTCTTATACATCCTGTGATGTAACGGCAGCTTGTGTTAAGCACAGGATCAATCTTCTTTGCATGTGCTGGGTGTTCCCCCACAGGACAGGCATATTCTGCAGCAGAATAGCAGAGAGCCAGAGCAGTAGCATTGATTGTTGATGGGTTTTCTCCCCACTTGGATGTGCTCAGGTTGCAAAGAAGGGCATTCCTGGAGCTGACCTTTCCCTTGAGCTTGGTGATATGGGCCTGTACGTCAAAGATATATCTAAGGTCACCCCTAAGTAGACTTGACTGTCATAGTGTTCAACTCTAGGTCCATTCCAGGTAAGGCTGTTGACGAGTCCCGGGTACCCGGGTCCCGCCGAAAAATGTCGAGTCCCGGGCGCAAAAATCGATACTCGATATCCCGAAAAAAAAGCAAAAAAATCGATTTACGAATTTGCTGTATTTTATAAGATGATTTATTGTCATAAATGCGCTGCATTTTTGTCACTTGAATGAACATGTTTCCCAGTGGCGTGACATGCCTATAGCGAAATCAACAAATTGATAAATTTCGGGTACCCGGGACTCGCCCGAAAAATTATCGCGAGTCCCGGGTAGTAAATATACCCGAAATCGACAGCCTTAATTCCAGGTAATCTTCAGTTTATGGGCCATATTTAATTTGCATTCAGTATTATACATAATACAGTACTGTTAGCCATTTAAATTGAACTTCAACTAGGTTTTGCTGCCATTCTTAATTTTAACTGTGCCAGAACCACAACAAATAAACAACTTTCAGTACATCTGCATTTATTTTAATGTAGGCTAACTCAGGGAAAAATACCCTTGTTGTGGACATTTTGGATTTTAGCATTGATTTTTTTAATAAAAAGGCCCTTTTGTTTCCTAATTGGCACCCATCAAAGTGGGAATCAGCACTATCTCATTGACAAGGAACCTTACAAAATGTATCTTAGTAAATTTGTCTTAAAATGTAAAGATTTACGATTTTGGGCACTAACAACTATCAAGTTTTAGTATTTTGGTGGCTATGTTCGGATGTTTATTTCACAAAAAAATTACATATTACATGATTGGCATTCTTCAGATTTAGAATCAGCACGACATTATAATCTAAAATCAATTAAAGGCATTATTTTTTCACCAAATGGAGAGAATATGGCCTATTTTATGATTAACTATTTAATTTGTGTATTAAAATACCAATTCATATTTTACATAACAAATGGGTTTGGCAGCCATTTTGAATGTAAATTATGCCCTAAAATCAGTGAAAAACAGGTTTTAGTACACATTTAGTTTAATTTGCAAGGTAGTTAACTCAAGGGACCAAATCCCATTCAATTTATTCATGAAAAATGTCACTGATATTGAGGGTTTATCATTTTGAGGGCTAAGAGAGGCAAATTTCCGTGATTCGTCGGCCATTTTGGATTTTTGCATTTAAAAAAACATCCTCAAGGTTTCTTGTCTAGCACTTGGCAGCTTTGGAATCAGCACCCCCATGACTAGAAACCATCAAAAAGCATTGTATATGTCAACAAAATGTTATCGATGTATCCTAGTAAATTTGTCTTAAAATGTAGAATTCTACGATTTATTTGTCCAAAAATGTCAAATTTTATAGTTGTGGCGGCCATTTTGGATTTTTTAAATAAAAAAAAAACATGATAATTTTGTGATTAGCACTCTTCAGTTTTAGAATCAGCATAACTAAAACAAGCTTAGATTAATAGAAATGTATATTTATTCCACGATAGGGAGACTTGGCCTATTTTGTCTACTAATGATTCCATGTGTATATTGTTACCAATACATACTGTACATAAACACGGGTTTGGCGGCCATTTTGAATTTAACTTGTGCCCTTTACACAATAATAAACAGCTTATTAGCAAATGTGCAGTTTCATTTGAATAATAATTAACTTAAGGAACAAAATCCAATTCAATATATTTGTGCAAAATGTTTTTTAAATTGTGGTTATATCATTCTGGTGGGCTAAAAGAGGCAAATTTCCCTGTTTTGGCGGCCATTTTGGATTTTTGTATTTTAAAGAAAAAACTCATGGTTTCGTGATTGGCACTCATCAGACTGATCTAACAGATGGATCATCGGACTTATCTAACGGATGGATGATCGAACTGAAGATCGATGCTGCGCTAGTGAAGGGTAGGTCGTGTCAATTGTGTGTACCAAGCTAATTTCTAATCATGTTTCATTTTTCTCTTCCTCCCCTCTGCAGATCTAGTGGATGGATCATCGGGCTGATCTGAGAGATGGATCATCAGACTGATTTAACGGATGGATCATCTAACTTCTCTAACGGATGGATGATCGAACTGATGATCGATGCTGCGCTATTGTAGGGTAGGTCGTGTCAAGTGTGTATACCAAGCTAATTTATAATCATGTTTCACTTTTTCTTCCTCCCCCTCTGCAGATCTAACGGATGGATGGTCGAACTGATCTAAAGGATGGATCATCTGACCAATTTAACGGATGAATGATCGCACTGACGATCGATGCTGCGCCATGGTACGGTAGGTCGTGTCAATTGTGTATACCAAGCAATTTTATAATCATGTTTCTTTTTTCTTCCTTCCCTGTGCAGATCTAACGGATAGATGGTCGAACTGATCTAACGGATGGATGATCGGACCGATTTAACCGATAGATGATCACACTGAGTATCGATGCTGCGCCTTTGTATGGTAGGTCGTGCCAATAAGGGAGTTCGTACTTACAAACTGCGCATGCGCCAATTTCTGAGACGAAAATTGATTTACCAAGATTGTACCCGGAAGTCATCGCTGTCATAGGCGCCGGAAGTGGGGGGGCAGGGGGGGTCGGCCGCCCCCCCCCAATCCAAAAAGTGGGTGGGGGGCAAAACGCGTTTTTGCCCCCCCAAAAAGCCCCCCCCTCAAAAAAAAATGAAGAAAAAAAAATAAAAGAAAGAAAGAAAGAAAGAAAAAGAAAAGAAAAAATTAAATGTATCACCCAATACTTATTAATTCTAACGCTTAAAAACTAAGTTATACATCCATTTAACGTTTTCGCTGCGCGCTTCGCGCGCAAACAAATTATCTCAGTTTGTTGCGTAACTTGCGTATGAAACGTCTGGGGTGGATTTTTCTGTACCGGTCCACGTAGTTCCTATGTAGGCTGTTATTGCACTGGCTGTTTGTGTGACGTGCACCAAATTGCACCATTTCAAGTATATGAATAAAATCTTCCCCGTGGGAGGGGAATACCCCCTCCCAAACCCTCCCTCTCTGGCTCTGACCCAGCCCTCGGTCGCTTCGCTCCCTCGGGACTCATTTTTGGATGTAAGCTATGTTGTTGGATCATACATAATGTGGCATATGGTTTATGTTTTTATGCACCAGAATGCACCATTTCAAGTATATAAATGCAAAATCGTCCCCATGGGAGGGGGATACCCCCTCCCAAACCCTCCCCCTCTGGCTCTGACCCAGCCCTCGGTCGCTTCGCTCCCTCGGGACTCATTTTTGGCTGTAAGCTTTGATGTTGGATCATACAAATGTGGCATATGGTTTATGTTTTTTATGCACCAGAATGCACCATATCAAGTAAATAAATGAAAAAATCTTCCCCGTGGGAGGGGGATACCCCCTCCCAAACCCTCCCCCTCTGGCTATGCTCCAGCTCTCGGTCGCTTTGCTCCCTCGGGACTCATTTTTGGTTGTAAGCAATGTTGTTGGATCATGTTTTTATGCACCAGATTGCACAATTTCAAGTCAAAAAATGCAAAAGCTCCCTACCGTGGGAGGGGGGACTCCGCTCAGTCACTTCGCTCCCTCGGGCTTGGTCGCTTTATCCTCGCATTGACTCACTCTCACCTCTGGCTCAAAGTTGGCAACTCTGTGAGTGTGGTTGGGCATGAGCCCCTAAACACATAAATCGTGAGCCCCCTTACGGTTTTGCCCCCCCAATCCAAAACTGCTTCCGGCGCGCCTGATCGCTGTCATCGATTTTGTGTGTTGTTCTATGGACCTTTCGTGCAATTATTGTCACATTGGAAACGTGTTTTCACGGGAAATTTGGCTCGAAGTCATAAATGTTTTTCAGAATTCGTATCCTTTAGATCAGTTCGACTATCCATCCGTTAGATCTGCAGAGGGGAGGAAGAAAAAGTGAAACATGATTATAAATTAGCTTGGTATACACACTTGACACGACCTACCCTACAATAGCGCAGCATCGATCATCAGTTCGATCATCCATCCGTTAGAGAAGTTAGATGATCCATCCGTTAAATCAGTCTGATGATCCATCTCTCAGATCAGCCCGATGATCCATCCAGTAGATCTGCAGAGGGGAGGAAGAGAAAAATGAAACATGATTAGAAATTAGCTTGGTACACACAATTGACACGACCTACCCTTCACTAGCGCAGCATCGATCATCAGTTCGATCATCCATCCGTTAGATAAGTCCGATGATCCATCCGTTAGATCAGTCTGATGATCCATCTGTGAGATCAGCCCGATGATCCATTCACTAGATCTGCAGAGGGGAGGAAGAGAAAAATTAAACATGATTAGAAATTAGCTTGGTACGCACAATTGACACGACCTACCCTTCACTAGCGCATTATCGATCATCAGTTCGATCATCCATCCGTTAGATAAGTCCGATGATCCATCCGTTATATCAGTCTGATGATCAATCTGTCAGATCAGCCCGATGATCCATCCACTAGATCTGCAGAGGGGAGGAAGAAAAAATGATTAGAAAATAGCCTTGGTACACACATTTGTCAGTCCTACCCTTCACTAGCGCAGCATCGATCATCAATCCGTTAGATAAATCCGATGATCCATCCGTTAGATCAGTCTGATGATCCATCTGTCAGATCAGCCCGATGATCCATCCACTAGATCTGCAGAGGGGAGGAAGAACAAAATGAAACATGATTAGAAAATAGCTTGATACACACAATTGGCACGACCTACCCTACAATAGCGCAGCATCGATCGTCAGTCCGCTCATCCATCCGTTAGATCTGCAGAGGGGAGGAAGAAAAAAAGAAAACATGATTAGAAAAAAGCTTGGTACATACAATTGGCACGACCTACCGTACAATGGTGCAGCATCGATACTCAGTGTGATCATCCATCTGTTAAATCGGTCCGATCATCCATCCGTTAGATCAGTCCGACCATCCATCCGTTATATCTGCAGAGGGGAGGAAGAAAAAAAGAAAACATGATTAGAAAAAAGCTTGGTACATACAATAAGGGAGTTCGTAGTTAGCCCATGGAGCAACGGACGTAACCGGATTTTCGGAAGATTGTACCCAAAATTGAGACTTTACGCGTACGTTTACGGCACAGCCTGTGACGCACGCATTTAAAGTACAGAGCTCTATGCAGAATTTACCGCGCGTGCGTGCATTCTCCTTGTGTTTTGTTACGTTTACGTTTGTGATCACGATAAGTTTTCTCTTAAATTTCGGCATTTTGACATCGACATGGATGATGACCAGGCTACATCGATAGACGACATTCGTCCGTGGACCGTCCCTCGACTGAGAGACTTTCTGAGAAAACGAAAGTTGAAAGTTTCTGGCCGGAAAGATGAGCTTGTTTCCCTTGTTTGGTCCGTGCATCAGTCACTGGAGTTGGCCCCCGTACGTCTGCGCTGCCGAGGCCTCAGGCAGCCAGCTCGCGAGGGGACCTGGGACTGGTACGATATGAACGTTGGTATTTTGTTCAAATCCGTAAATAAATAGAAAAAATAAATTAAAAAAAATCAGTCTTACATATATGAGATGTCCATTATGAAGAATTCTGAAAAACATTTATGACTTCGAGCCAAATTTCCCGTGAAAACACGTTTCCAATGTGACAATAATTGCACGAAAGGTCCATAGAACAACACACAAAATCGATGACAGCGATCAGGCGCGCCGGAAGCAGTTTTGGATTGGGGGGGCAAAACCGTAAGGGGGCTCACGATTTATGTGTTTAGGGGCTCATGCCCAACCACACTCACAGAGTTGCCAACTTTGAGCCAGAGGTGAGAGTGAGTCAATGCGAGGATAAAGCGACCAAGCCCGAGGGAGCGAAGTGACTGAGCGGAGTCCCCCCTCCCACGGTAGGGAGCTTTTGCATTTTTTGACTTGAAATTGTGCAATCTGGTGCATAAAAACATGATCCAACAACATTGCTTACAACCAAAAATGAGTCCCGAGGGAGCAAAGCGACCGAGAGCTGGAGCATAGCCAGAGGGGGAGGGTTTGGGAGGGGGTATCCCCCTCCCACGGGGAAGATTTTTTCATTTATTTACTTGATATGGTGCATTCTGGTGCATAAAAAACATAAACCATATGCCACATTTGTATGATCCAACATCAAAGCTTACAGCCAAAAATGAGTCCCGAGGGAGCGAAGCGACCGAGGGCTGGGTCAGAGCCAGAGGGGGAGGGTTTGGGAGGGGGTATCCCCCTCCCATGGGGACGATTTTGCATTTATATACTTGAAATGGTGCATTCTGGTGCATAAAAACATAAACCATATGCCACATTATGTATGATCCAACAACATAGCTTACATCCAAAAATGAGTCCCGAGGGAGCGAAGCGACCGAGGGCTGGGTCAGAGCCAGAGAGGGAGGGTTTGGGAGGGGGTATTCCCCTCCCACGGGGAAGATTTTGCATTTATATACTTGAAATGGTGCAATTTGGTGCATAAAAAACATAAACCGTATGCCACATTATGATCCAACAACATAGCTTTATACAGCCAAAAATGAGTCCCGAGTCAGCGAAGCGACCGAGGGCTGGGGCAGAGCCAGAGGGGGAGGGTTTGGGAGGGGGTTTCCCCCCTTCCACGGGGAAGATTTTATTCATATACTTGAAATGGTGCAATTTGGTGCACGTCACACAAACAGCCAGTGCAATAACAGCCTACATAGGAACTACGTGGACCGGTACAGAAAAATCCACCCCAGACGTTTCATACGCAAGTTACGCAACAAACTGAGATAATTTGTTTGCGCGCGAAGCGCGCAGCGAAAACGTTAAATGGATGTATAACTTAGTTTTTAAGCGTTAGAATTAATAAGTATTGGGTGATACATTTAATTTTTTCTTTTCTTTTTCTTTCTTTCTTTCTTTCTTTTATTTTTTTTTCTTCATTTTTTTTTGAGGGGGGGGCTTTTTGGGGGGGGGCAAAAACGCGTTTTGCCCCCCCCCCCACTTTTTGGATTGGGGGGGCGGCCGACCCCCCCTGCCCCCCCACTTCCGGCGCCTATGACAGCGATGACTTCCGGGTACAATCTTGGTAAATCAATTTTCGTCTCAGAAATTGGCGCATGCGCAGTTTGTAAGTACGAACTCCCTTATTGGCACGACCTACCATACAAAGGCGCAGCATCGATACTCAGTGTGATCATCTATCGGTTAAATCGGTCCGATCATCCATCCGTTAGATCAGTTCGACCATCTATCCGTTAGATCTGCACAGGGAAGGAAGAAAAAAGAAACATGATTATACAATTGCTTGGTATACACAATTGACACGACCTACCGTACCATGGCGCAGCATCGATCGTCAGTGCGATCATTCATCCGTTAAATTGGTCAGATGATCCATCCTTTAGATCAGTTCGACCATCCATCCGTTAGATCTGCAGAGGGGGAGGAAGAAAAAGTGAAACATGATTATAAATTAGCTTGGTATACACACTTGACACGACCTACCCTACAATAGCGCAGCATCGATCATCAGTTCGATCATCCATCCGTTAGAGAAGTTAGATGATCCATCCGTTAAATCAGTCTGATGATCCATCTCTCAGATCAGCCCGATGATCCATCCACTAGATCTGCAGAGGGGAGGAAGAGAAAAATGAAACATGATTAGAAATTAGCTTGGTACACACAATTGACACGACCTACCCTTCACTAGCGCAGCATCGATCTTCAGTCCGATGATCCATCCGTTAGATCAGTCTGATGATCCATCTGTCAGATCAGCCCGATGATCCATCCGTTATATCTGCAGAGGGAGGAAGAGAAAAATGAAACATGATTAGAAAATAGCTTGTAACACACAATTGACACGACCTACCCTTCACTAGCGCAGCATCGATCGTCAATTCGATCATCCATCCGTTAGATAAGTCCGATTATCCATCCGTTAGATCAGTCTGATGATCCACCTGTGAGATCAGCCCGATGATCCATTCACTATATCTGCAGAGGGGAGGAGGAGAAAAATGAAACATGAATAGAAATTAGCTTGGTACACACAATTGACACGACCTACCCTTCACTAGCGTATTATCGATCACCAGTTCGATCATCCATCCGTTAGATAAGTCCGATGATCCATCCGTTAGATCAGTCTGATGATCAATCTGTCAGATCAGCCCGATGATCCATCCACTAGATCTGCAGAGGGGAGGAAGAAAAAATGAAACATGATTATAAAATAGCTTGGTATACACACTTGACAAGACCTACCCTGGCGCAGCATCGATCGTCAGTCCGCTTATCCATCCGTTAGATCTGCAGAGGGGAGCAAGAAAAAAGAGAAAAATATGATTAGAAAAAAGCTTGGTACACACAATTGACACGACCTACCGTACAATGGCGCAGCATCGATCGTCATTGCGATAATCCATCTGTTAAATCGGTCCGATCATCCATCTGTTAGATCAGTCCGCTTATCCATCCGTTAGATCTGCAGAGGGGAAGAAGAAAAAAAGAAAAACATGATTAGAAAAAAGCTTGGTACATACAATTGACACGACCTACCGTACAATGGCGCAGCATCGATCGTCAGTGCGATCATCCATCTGTTAAATCGGTCCGATCATCCATCGTTTAGATCAGTCCGACCATCCATCCGTTAGATCTGCAGAGGGGAGGAAGAAAAAAAGAAAAACATGATTAGAAAAAAGCTTGGTACATACAATTGACACGACCTACCGTACAATGGCGCAGCATCGATCATCAGTGCGATCATCCATCTCTTAAATCGGTCCGATCATCCATCGTTTAGATCAGTCCGTCCATCCATCCGTTAGATCTGCAGAGGGGAGGAAGAAAAAAAGAAAAACATGATTAGAAAAAAGGTTGGTACACACAATTGACACGACCTACGCAGCATCGATCGTCAGTGCGATCATCCATCCTTAAATTGGTCCGATCATCCATCCTTTAGATCAGCCCGACCATCCATCCGTTAGATCTGCAGAGGGGGAAGAAGAAAAAAATGAAACATGATTATAAAATAGCTTGGTATACACACTTGACACGACCTACCCTACAATAGCGCAGCATCGATCGCCAGTCCGCTCATCCATCCGTTAGATCTGCAGAGGGGAGGAAGAAAAAAGAGAAACATGATTAGAAAAAGCTTGGTACACACAATTGACACGACCTACCGTACAATGGCGCAGCATCGATCGTCAGTGCGGTCATTCATTTGCTAAATCGGTCCGATCAACCATCCGTTAGATCAGTCCGACCATCCATCCGATAGATCTGCAGAGGGGAGGAAGAAAAAAAGAAACATGATTAGAAAAAGCTTGGTACACACAATTGACACGACCTACCGTACAATGGCGCAGCATCGATCGTCAGTGCGGTCATTCATTTGCTAAATCGGTCCGATCATCCATCCGTTAGATCAGTCCGACCATCCATCCGTTAGATCTGCAGAGGGGAGGAAGAAAAAAAGAAAACATGATTAGAAAAAAGCTTGGTACATACAATTAGCACGACCTACCGTACAATGGCGCAGCATCGATCGTCAGTGCGATCATCCATCTGTTAAATCGGAGGAAGAAAAAAAGAAACATGATTAGAAAAAAGCTTGGTACACACAATTGACACGACCTACCGTACATTGGCGCAGCTCCGATCGTCAGTGCGATCATCCATCCGTTAAATTGGCCCGATCATCTATCCTTTAGATCAATCCGACCATCCATCCGTTAGATCTGCAGAGGGGAGGAAGAAAAAAAGAAACATGATTAGAAAAAAAAATTGGTATACACAATTGACACGACCTACCGTATAATGGCGCAGCATCGATCGTCAGTGCGATCATCCATCAGTTAAATCGGTCCGATCATCCATCCGTTAGATCAGTCCGACCATCCATCCGTTAGATCTCCAAAGGGGGAGGAAGAAAAATTGAAACATGATTATAAATTATACACTTGACACGACAGTCCTACCCTACAATAGCGCAGCACCGATCATCAGTTCGATCATCCATCCGTTAGATAAGTCCGATGATCCATCCGTTAGATGTGTCTGATGATCCATCTGTCAGATCAGCCCGATGATCCATCCACTAGATCTGCAGAGGGGGAGGAAGAAAACAAATGAAACAAGATAAGAAAATAGCTTGGTACACACATTTGTCAGACCTACCCTTCACTAGCGCAGCATCGATCATCATTTCGGTCATCCATCCGTTAGATAAGTCCGATGGTCCATCCGTTAGATCAGTCTGATGATCCATCTGTCATATCAGCCCGATAATCCATCCACTATGTCTGCAGAGGTGAGGAAGAAAAAAATAAATATGATTAGAAAATAGCTTGGTATACACACTTGACAAGACCTACCCTACGATAGCGCGGCATCGATGGTCAGTCCGCTTATCCATCCGTTAGATCTGCAGAGGGGAGGGAGAAAAAAGAAACATGATTAGAAAAAAAAGCTTGGTACACACAATTGACACGACCTACCGTACAATGGCGCAGCATCGATCGTCAGTGCGATCATCCATCCGTTCAATTGGTCCGATCATCCATCCGTTAGATCAGTCCGACCATCCATCCGAAAGATCTGCAGAGGGGAGGAAGAAAAAAAGAAAACATGATTAGAAAAAAGCTTGGTACATACAATTGGCACGACCTACCGTACAAAGGCGCAGCATCGATACTCAGTGTGATCATCCATCTGTTAAATTGGTCCGATCATCCATCCGTTAGATCAGTTCGATCATCTATCCGTTAGATCTGCACAGGGGAGGAATAAAAAAAGAAACATGATTATAAAATAGCTTGGTATACACAATTGACACGACCTACAATACCGTGGCGCAGCATCGATCGTCAGTGCGATCATCCATCCGTTAAATAAGTCCGATCATCCATCCGTTAAATAAGTCCGATCATCCATCCGTTAGATCAGTCCGACTTTAGATCAGTCCGACCATCCATCCGTTAGATCTGCAGAGGGGGAGGAAGACAAAAATGAAATAAAAATTATAAAATAGCTTGGTATACACACTTGACACGACCTACCCTACAATAGCGCAGCATCGATCGTCAGTCCGCTCATCCATCCGCTAGATCTGCAGAGGGGAGGAAGAAAAAAAGAAACATGATTAGAAAAAGCTTGGTACAGACAATTGACACGACCTACCGTACAATGGCGCAGCATCGATCGTCAGTGCGATCATCCATTTGCTAAATCGGTCCGATCATCCATCCGTTAGATCAGTCCGACCATCCATCCGTTAGATCTGCAGAGGGGAGGAAGAAAAAAGAGAAAACATGATTAGAAAAAAGCTTGGTACATACAATTAGCACGACCTACCGTACAATGGCGCAGCATCGATCGTCAGTGCGATCATCCATCTGTTAAATCGATGGAAGAAAAAAAGAAACATGATTAGAAAAAAGCTTGGTACACACAATTGACACGACCTACCGTACAATGGCGCAGCATCGATCGTCAGTGCGATCATCCATCCGTTAAATTGGTCCGATCATCTATCCTTTAGATCAGTCCGACCATCCATCAGCTAGATCTGCAGAGGGGAGAAAGAATAAAAGATACATGATTAGAAAAAAACTTGGTATACACAATTGACACGACCTACCGTATAATGGCGCAGCATCGATCGTCAGTGCGATCATTCATCCGTTAAATTGGTCAGATGATCCATCCTTTAGATCAGTTCGACCATCCATCCGTTAGATCTGCAGAGGGGGAGGAAGAAAAAGTGAAACATGATTATAAATTAGCTTGGTATACACACTTGACACGACCTACCCTACAATAGCGCAGCATCGATCATCAGTTCGATCATCCATCCGTTAGAGAAGTTAGATGATCCATCCGTTAAATCAGTCTGATGATCCATCTCTCAGATCAGCCCGATGATCCATCCACTAGATCTGCAGAGGGGAGGAAGAGAAAAATGAAACATGATTAGAAATTAGCTTGGTACACACAATTGACACGACCTACCCTTCACTAGCGCAGCATCGATCTTCAGTTCGATCATCCATCCGTTAGATAAGTCCGATGATCCATCCGTTAGATCAGTCTGATGATCCATCTGTCAGATCAGCCCGATGATCCATCCGTTATATCTGCAGAGGGAGGAAGAGAAAAATGAAACATGATTAGAAAATAGCTTGTTACACACAATTGACACGACCTACCCTTCACTAGCGCAGCATCGATCGTCAATTCGATCATCCATCCGTTAGATAAGTCCGATTATCCATCCGTTAGATCAGTCTGATGATCCACCTGTGAGATCAGCCCGATGATCCATTCACTATATCTGCAGAGGGGAGGAGGAGAAAAATGAAACATGAATAGAAATTAGCTTGGTACACACAATTGACACGACCTACCCTTCACTAGCGTATTATCGATCACCAGTTCGATCATCCATCCGTTAGATAAGTCCGATGATCCATCCGTTAGATCAGTCTGATGATCAATCTGTCAGATCAGCCCGATGATCCATCCACTAGATCTGCAGAGGGGAGGAAGAAAAAATGAAACATGATTATAAAATAGCTTGGTATACACACTTGACAAGACCTACCCTGGCGCAGCATCGATCGTCAGTCCGCTTTATCCATCCGTTAGATCTGCAGAGGGGAGCAAGAAAAAAGAGAAAAATATGATTAGAAAAAAGCTTGGTACACACAATTGACACGACCTACCGTACAATGGCGCAGCATCGATCGTCATTGCGATAATCCATCTGTTAAATCGGTCCGATCATCCATCTGTTAGATCAGTCCGCTTATCCATCCGTTAGATCTGCAGAGGGGAAGAAGAAAAAAAGAAAAACATGATTAGAAAAAAGCTTGGTACATACAATTGACACGACCTACCGTACAATGGCGCAGCATCGATCGTCAGTGCGATCATCCATCTGTTAAATCGGTCCGATCATTCATCGTTTAGATCAGTCCGACCATCCATCCGTTAGATCTGCAGAGGGGAGGAAGAAAAAAAGAAAAACATGATTAGAAAAAAGCTTGGTACATACAATTGACACGACCTACCGTACAATGGCGCAGCATCGATCATCAGTGCGATCATCCATCTCTTAAATCGGTCCGATCATCCATCGTTTAGATCAGTCCGACCATCCATCCGTTAGATCTGCAGAGGGGAGGAAGAAAAAAAGAAAAACATGATTAGAAAAAAGGTTGGTACACACAATTGACACGACCTACGCAGCATCGATCGTCAGTGCGATCATCCATCCTTAAATTGGTCCGATCATCCATCCTTTAGATCAGCCCGACCATCCATCCGTTAGATCTGCAGAGGGGGAAGAAGAAAAAAATGAAACATGATTATAAAATAGCTTGGTATACACACTTGACACGACCTACCCTACAATAGCGCAGCATCGATCGCCAGTCCGCTCATCCATCCGTTAGATCTGCAGAGGGGAGGAAGAAAAAAGAGAAACATGATTAGAAAAAGCTTGGTACACACAATTGACACGACCTACCGTACAATGGCGCAGCATCGATCGTCAGTGCGGTCATTCATTTGCTAAATCGGTCCGATCAACCATCCGTTAGATCAGTCCGACCATCCATCCGTTAGATCTGCAGAGGGGAGGAAGAAAAAAAGAAACATGATTAGAAAAAGCTTGGTACACACAATTGACACGACCTACCGTACAATGGCGCAGCATCGATCGTCAGTGCGGTCATTCATTTGCTAAATCGGTCCGATCATCCATCCGTTAGATCAGTCCGACCATCCATCCGTTAGATCTGCAGAGGGGAGGAAGAAAAAAAGAAAACATGATTAGAAAAAAGCTTGGTACATACAATTAGCACGACCTACCGTACAATGGCGCAGCATCGATCGTCAGTGTGATCATCCATCTGTTAAATCGGAGGAAGAAAAAAAGAAACATGATTAGAAAAAAGCTTGGTACACACAATTGACACGACCTACCGTACATTGGCGCAGCTCCGATCGTCAGTGCGATCATCCATCCGTTAAATTGGCCCGATCATCTATCCTTTAGATCAATCCGACCATCCATCCGTTAGATCTGCAGAGGGGAGGAAGAAAAAAAGAAACATGATTAGAAAAAAAACTTGGTATACACAATTGACACGACCTACCGTATAATGGCGCAGCATCGATCGTCAGTGCGATCATCCATCAGTTAAATCGGTCCGATCATCCATCCGTTAGATCAGTCCGACCATCCATCCGTTAGATCTCCAAAGGGGGAGGAAGAAAAATTGAAACATGATTATAAATTATACACTTGACACGACAGTCCTACCCTACAATAGCGCAGCACCGATCATCAGTTCGATCATCCATCCGTTAGATAAGTCCGATGATCCATCCGTTAGATGTGTCTGATGATCCATCTGTCAGATCAGCCCGATGATCCATCCACTAGATCTGCAGAGGGGAGGAAGAAAAAATGAAACATGATTATAAAATAGCTTGGTATACACACTTGACAAGACCTACCCTGGCGCAGGATCGATCGTCAGTCCGCTTATCCATCCGTTAGATCTGCAGAGGGGAGCAAGAAAAAAGAGAAAAATATGATTAGAAAAAAGCTTGGTACACACAATTAACACGACCTACCGTACAATGGCGCAGCATCGATCGTCATTGCGATAATCCATCTGTTAAATCGGTCCGATCATCCATCTGTTAGATCAGTCCGCTTATCCATCCGTTAGATCTGCAGAGGGGAAGAAGAAAAAAAGAAAAACATGATTAGAAAAAAGCTTGGTACATACAATTGACACGACCTACCGTACAATGGCGCAGCATCGATCGTCAGTGCGATCATCCATCTGTTAAATCGGTCCGATCATCCATCGTTTAGATCAGTCCGACCATCCATCCGTTAGATCTGCAGAGGGGAGGAAGAAAAAAAGAAAAACATGATTAGAAAAAAGCTTGGTACATACAATTGACACGACCTACCGTACAATGGCGCAGCATCGATCATCAGTGCGATCATCCATCTCTTAAATCGGTCCGATCATCCATCGTTTAGATCAGTCCGACCATCCATCCGTTAGATCTGCAGAGGGGAGGAAGAAAAAAAGAAAAACATGATTAGAAAAAAGGTTGGTACACACAATTGACACGACCTACGCAGCATCGATCGTCAGTGCGATCATCCATCCTTAAATTGGTCCGATCATCCATCCTTTAGATCAGCCCGACCATCCATCCGTTAGATCTGCAGAGGGGGAAGAAGAAAAAAATGAAACATGATTATAAAATAGCTTGGTATACACACTTGACACGACCTACCCTACAATAGCGCAGCATCGATCGCCAGTCCGCTCATCCATCCGTTAGATCTGCAGAGGGGAGGAAGAAAAAAGAGAAACATGATTAGAAAAAGCTTGGTACACACAATTGACACGACCTACCGTACAATGGCGCAGCATCGATCGTCAGTGCGGTCATTCATTTGCTAAATCGGTCCGATCAACCATCCGTTAGATCAGTCCGACCATCCATCCGTTAGATCTGCAGAGGGGAGGAAGAAAAAAAGAAACATGATTAGAAAAAGCTTGGTACACACAATTGACACGACCTACCGTACAATGGCGCAGCATCGATCGTCAGTGCGGTCATTCATTTGCTAAATCGGTCCGATCATCCATCCGTTAGATCAGTCCGACCATCCATCCGTTAGATCTGCAGAGAGGAGGAAGAAAAAAAGAAAACATGATTAGAAAAAAGCTTGGTACATACAATTAGCACGACCTACCGTACAATGGCGCAGCATCGATCGTCAGTGCGATCATCCATCTGTTAAATCGGAGGAAGAAAAAAAGAAACATGATTAGAAATAAGCTTGGTACACACAATTGACACGACCTACCGTACATTGGCGCAGCTCCGATCGTCAGTGCGATCATCCATCCGTTAAATTGGCCCGATCATCTATCCTTTAGATCAATCCGACCATCCATCCGTTAGATCTGCAGAGGGGAGGAAGAAAAAAAGAAACATGATTAGAAAAAAAACTTGGTATACACAATTGACACGACCTACCGTATAATGGCGCAGCATCGATCGTCAGTGCGATCATCCATCAGTTAAATCGGTCCGATCATCCATCCGTTAGATCAGTCCGACCATCCATCCGTTAGATCTCCAAAGGGGGAGGAAGAAAAATTGAAACATGATTATAAATTATACACTTGACACGACAGTCCAACCCTACAATAGCGCAGAACCGATCATCAGTTCGATCATCCATCCGTTAGATAAGTCCGATGATCCATCCGTTAGATGTGTCTGATGATCCATCTGTCAGATCAGCCCGATGATCCATCCACTAGATCTGCAGAGGGGGAGGAAGAAAACAAATGAAACAAGATAAGAAAATAGCTTGGTACACACATTTGTCAGACCTACCCTTCACTAGCGCAGCATCGATCATCATTTCGGTCATCCATCCGTTAGATAAGTCCGATGGTCCATCCGTTAGATCAGTCTGATGATCCATCTGTCATATCAGCCCGATAATCCATCCACTATGTCTGCAGAGGGGAGGAAGAAAAAAATAAATATGATTAGAAAATAGCTTGGTATACACACTTGACAAGACCTACCCTACGATAGCGCGGCATCGATCGTCAGTCCGTTTATCCATCCGTTAGATCTGCAGAGGGGAGGGAGAAAAAGAAACATGATTAGAAAAAAAAGCTTGGTACACACAATTGACACGACCTACCGTACAATGGCGCAGCATCGATCGTCAGTGCGATCATCCATCCGTTCAATTGGTCCGATCATCCATCCTTTAGATCAGTCCGACCATCCATCCGTTAGATCTGCAGAGGGGGAGGAAGAAAAAATTAAACATGATAATAAATTAGCTTGGAATACACACTTGACCCGACCTACCCTACAATAGCGCAGCATCGATCGTCAGTCCGCTCATCCATCCGTTAGATCTGCAGAGGGGAGGAAGAGAAAAAGAAAACATGATTAGAAAAACGCTTGGTACATACAATTGGCACGACCTACCGTACAAAGGCGCAGCATCGATACTCAGTGTGATCATCCATCTGTTAAATCGGTCCGATCATCCATCCGTTAGATCAGTCCGACCATCCATCCGTTAGATCTGCAGAGGGGAGGAAGAAAAAAAGAAAACATGATTAGAAAAAAGCTTGGTACATACAATTGGCACGACCTACCGTACAAAGGCGCAGCATCGATACTCAGTGTGATCATCCATCTGTTAAATTGGTCCGATCATCCATCCGTTAGATCAGTTCGATCATCTATCCGTTAGATCTGCACAGGGGAGGAATAAAAAAAGAAACATGATTATAAAATAGCTTGGTATACACAATTGACACGACCTACCGTACCGTGGCGCAGCATCGATCGTCAGTGCGATCATCCATCCGTTAAATAAGTCCGATCATCCATCCGTTAAATAAGTCCGATCATCCATCCGTTAGATCAGTCCGACTTTAGACCAGTCCGACCATCCATCCGTTAGATCTGCAGAGGGGGAGGAAGACAAAAATGAAACATGATTATAAAATAGCTTGGTATACACACTTGACACGACCTACCCTACAATAGCGCAGCATCGATCGTCAGTCCGCTCATCCATCCGCTAGATCTGCAGAGGGGAGGAAGAAAAAAAGAAACATGATTAGAAAAAGCTTGGTACAGACAATTGACACGACCTACCGTACAATGGCGCAGCATCGATCGTCAGTGCGATCATCCATTTGCTAAATCGGTCCGATCATCCATCCGTTAGATCAGTCCGACCATCCATCCGTTAGATCTGCAGAGGGGAGGAAGAAAAAAGAGAAAACATGATTAGAAAAAAGCTTGGTACATACAATTAGCACGACCTACCGTACAATGGCGCAGCATCCATCGTCAGTGCGATCATCCATCTGTTAAATCGATGGAAGAAAAAAAGAAACATGATTAGAAAAAAGCTTGGTACACACAATTGACACGACCTACCGTACAATGGCGCAGCATCGATACTCAGTGTGATCATCCATCTGTTAAATTGGTCCGATCATCCATCCGTTAGATCAGTTCGACCATCTATCCGTTAGATCTGCACAGGGGAGGAATAAAAAAAGAAACATGATTATAAAATAGCTTGGTATACACAATTGACACGACCTACCGTACCATGGCGCAGCATCGATCGTCAGTGCGATCATCCATCCGTTCAATTGGTCCGATCATCCATCCTTTAGCAAGTCCGACCATCCATCCGTTATATCTGCAGAGGGGGAGGAAGAAAAAATGAAACATGATAATAAATTAGCTTGGTATACACACTTGACACGACCTACCCTACAATAGCGCAGCATCGATCATCAGTTTGATCATCCATCCGTTAGATAAGTTAGATGATCCATCCGTTAAATCAGTCTGATGATCCATCTGTCAGATCAGCCCGATGATCCATCCACTAGATCTGCAGAGGGGAGGAAGAGAAAAATGAAACATGATTAGAAATTAGCTTGGTACACACAATTGACACGACCTACCCTTCACTAGCGCAGCATCGATCATCAGTTCGATCATCCATCCGTTAGATAAGTCCGATGATCCATCCGTTAGATCAGTCTGATGATCCATCTGTGAGATCAGCCCGATGATCCATTCACTAGATCTGCAGAGGGGAGGAAGAGAAAAATGAAACATGATTAGAAATTAGCTTGGTACGCACAATTGACACGACCTACCCTTCACTAGCGCATTATCGATCATCAGTTCGATCATCCATCCGTTAGATAAGTCCGATGATCCATCCGTTATATCAGTCTGATGATCAATCTGTCAGATCAGCCCGATGATCCATCCACTAGATCTGCAGAGGGGAGGAAGAAAAAATGATTAGAAAATAGCTTGGTACACACATTTGTCAGTCCTACCCTTCACTAGCGCAGCATCGATCATCAATCCGTTAGATAAATCCGATGATCCATCCGTTAGATCAGTCTGATGATCCATCTGTCAGATCAGCCCGATGATCCATCCACTAGATCTGCAGAGGGGAGGAAGAACAAAATGAAACATGATTAGAAAATAGCTTGATACACACAATTGGCACGACCTACCCTACAATAGCGCAGCATCGATCGTCAGTCCGCTCATCCATCCGTTAGATCTGCAGAGGGGAGGAAGAAAAAAAGAAAACATGATTAGAAAAAAGCTTGGTACATACAATTGGCACGACCTACCGTACAATGGCGCAGCATCGATACTCAGTGTGATCATCCATCTGTTAAATCGGTCCGATCATCCATCCGTTAGATCAGTCCGACCATCCATCCGTTATATCTGCAGAGGGGAGGAAGAAAAAAAGAAAACATGATTAGAAAAAAGCTTGGTACATACAATAAGGGAGTTCGTAGTTAGCCCATGGAGCAACGGACGTAACCGGATTTTCGGAAGATTGTACCCAAAATTGAGACTTTACGCGTACGTTTACGGCACAGCCTGTGACGCACGCATTTAAAGTACAGAGCTCTATGCAGAATTTACCGCGCGTGCGTGCATTCTCCTTGTGTTTTGTTACGTTTACGTTTGTGATCACGATAAGTTTTCTCTTAAATTTCGGCATTTTGACATCGACATGGATGATGACCAGGCTACATCGATAGACGACATTCGTCCGTGGACCGTCCCTCGACTGAGAGACTTTCTGAGAAAACGAAAGTTGAAAGTTTCTGGCCGGAAAGATGAGCTTGTTTCCCTTGTTTGGTCCGTGCATCAGTCACTGGAGTTGGCCCCGTACGTCTGCGCTGCCGAGGCCTCAGGCAGCCAGCTCGCGAGGGGACCTGGGACTGGTACGATATGAACGTTGGTATTTTGTTCAAATCCGTAAATAAATAGAAAAAATAAATTAAAAAAAATCAGTCTTACATATATGAGATGTCCATTATGAAGAATTCTGAAAAACATTTATGACTTCGAGCCAAATTTCCCGTGAAAACACGTTTCCAATGTGACAATAATTGCACGAAAGGTCCATAGAACAACACACAAAATCGATGACAGCGATCAGGCGCGCCGGAAGCAGTTTTGGATTGGGGGGGCAAAACCGTAAGGGGGCTCACGATTTATGTGTTTAGGGGCTCATGCCCAACCACACTCACAGAGTTGCCAACTTTGAGCCAGAGGTGAGAGTGAGTCAATGCGAGGATAAAGCGACCAAGCCCGAGGGAGCGAAGTGACTGAGCGGAGTCCCCCCTCCCACGGTAGGGAGCTTTTGCATTTTTTGACTTGAAATTGTGCAATCTGGTGCATAAAAACATGATCCAACAACATTGCTTACAACCAAAAATGAGTCCCGAGGGAGCAAAGCGACCGAGAGCTGGAGCATAGCCAGAGGGGGAGGGTTTGGGAGGGGGTATCCCCCTCCCACGGGGAAGATTTTTTCATTTATTTACTTGATATGGTGCATTCTGGTGCATAAAAAACATAAACCATATGCCACATTTGTATGATCCAACATCAAAGCTTACAGCCAAAAATGAGTCCCGAGGGAGCGAAGCGACCGAGGGCTGGGTCAGAGCCAGAGGGGGAGGGTTTGGGAGGGGGTATCCCCCTCCCATGGGGACGATTTTGCATTTATATACTTGAAATGGTGCATTCTGGTGCATAAAACATAAACCATATGCCACATTATGTATGATCCAACAACATAGCTTACATCCAAAAATGAGTCCCGAGGGAGCGAAGCGACCGAGGGCTGGGTCAGAGCCAGAGAGGGAGGGTTTGGGAGGGGGTATTCCCCTCCCACGGGGAAGATTTTGCATTTATATACTTGAAATGGTGCAATTTGGTGCATAAAAAACATAAACCGTATGCCACATTATGATCCAACAACATAGCTTTATACAGCCAAAAATGAGTCCCGAGTCAGCAAAGCGACCGAGGGCTGGGGCAGAGCCAGAGGGGGAGGGTTTGGGAGGGGGTTTCCCCCCTTCCACGGCGAAGATTTTATTCATATACTTGAAATGGTGCAATTTGGTGCACGTCACACAAACAGCCAGTGCAATAACAGCCTACATAGGAACTACGTGGACCGGTACAGAAAAATCCACCCCAGACGTTTCATACGCAAGTTACGCAACAAACTGAGATAATTTGTTTGCGCGCGAAGCGCGCAGCGAAAACGTTAAATGGATGTATAACTTAGTTTTTAAGCGTTAGAATTAATAAGTATTGGGTGATACATTTAATTTTTTCTTTTCTTTTTCTTTCTTTCTTTCTTTCTTTTATTTTTTTTTCTTCATTTTTTTTTGAGGGGGGGGCTTTTTGGGGGGGCAAAAACGCGTTTTGCCCCCCCCCACTTTTTGGATTGGGGGGGCGGCCGACCCCCCCTGCCCCCCCACTTCCGGCGCCTATGACAGCGATGACTTCCGGGTACAATCTTGGTAAATCAATTTTCGTCTCAGAAATTGGCGCATGCGCAGTTTGTAAGTACGAACTCCCTTATTGGCACGACCTACCATACAAAGGCGCAGCATCGATACTCAGTGTGATCATCTATCGGTTAAATCGGTCCGATCATCCATCCGTTAGATCAGTTCGACCATCTATCCGTTAGATCTGCACAGGGAAGGAAGAAAAAAGAAACATGATTATAAAATTGCTTGGTATACACAATTGACACGACCTACCGTACCATGGCGCAGCATCGATCGTCAGTGCGATCATTCATCCGTTAAATTGGTCAGATGATCCATCCTTTAAATCAGTTCGACCATCCATCCGTTAGATCTGCAGAGGGGGAGGAAGAAAAAGTGAAACATGATTATAAATTAGCTTGGTATACACACTTGACACGACCTACCCTACAATAGCGCAGCATCGATCATCAGTTCGATCATCCATCCGTTAGAGAAGTTAGATGATCCATCCGTTAAATCAGTCTGATGATCCATCTCTCAGATCAGCCCGATGATCCATCCACTAGATCTGCAGAGGGGAGGAAGAGAAAAATGAAACATGATTAGAAATTAGCTTGGTACACACAATTGACACGACCTACCCTTCACTAGCGCAGCATCGATCTTCAGTTCGATCATCCATCCGTTAGATAAGTCCGATGATCCATCCGTTAGATCAGTCTGATGATCCATCTGTCAGATCAGCCCGATGATCCATCCGTTATATCTGCAGAGGGAGGAAGAGAAAAATGAAACATGATTAGAAAATAGCTTGTTACACACAATTGACACGACCTACCCTTCACTAGCGCAGCATCGATCGTCAATTCGATCATCCATCCGTTAGATAAGTCAGATTATCCATCCGTTAGATCAGTCTGATGATCCACCTGTGAGATCAGCCCGATGATCCATTCACTATATCTGCAGAGGGGAGGAGGAGAAAAATGAAACATGAATAGAAATTAGCTTGGTACACACAATTGACACGACCTACCCTTCACTAGCGTATTATCGATCACCAGTTCGATCATCCATCCGTTAGATAAGTCCGATGATCCATCCGTTAGATCAGTCTGATGATCAATCTGTCAGATCAGCCCGATGATCCATCCACTAGATCTGCAGAGGGGAGGAAGAAAAAATGAAACATGATTATAAAATAGCTTGGTATACACACTTGACAAGACCTACCCTGGCGCAGCATCGATCGTCAGTCCGCTTATCCATCCGTTAGATCTGCAGAGGGGAGCAAGAAAAAAGAGAAAAATATGATTAGAAAAAAGCTTGGTACACACAATTGACACGACCTACCGTACAATGGCGCAGCATCGATCGTCATTGCGATAATCCATCTGTTAAATCGGTCCGATCATCCATCTGTTAGATCAGTCCGCTTATCCATCCGTTAGATCTGCAGAGGGGAAGAAGAAAAAAAGAAAAACATGATTAGAAAAAAGCTTGGTACATACAATTGACACGACCTACCGTACAATGGCGCAGCATCGATCGTCAGTGCGATCATCCATCTGTTAAATCGGTCCGATCATCCATCGTTTAGATCAGTCCGACCATCCATCCGTTAGATCTGCAGAGGGGAGGAAGAAAAAAAGAAAAACATGATTAGAAAAAAGCTTGGTACATACAATTGACACGACCTACCGTACAATGGCGCAGCATCGATCATCAGTGCGATCATCCATCTCTTAAATCGGTCCGATCATCCATCGTTTAGATCAGTCCGACCATCCATCCGTTAGATCTGCAGAGGGGAGGAAGAAAAAAAGAAAAACATGATTAGAAAAAAGGTTGGTACACACAATTGACACGACCTACGCAGCATCGATCGTCAGTGCGATCATCCATCCTTAAATTGGTCCGATCATCCATCCTTTAGTTCAGCCCGACCATCCATCCGTTAGATCTGCAGAGGGGGAAGAAGAAAAAAATGAAACATGATTATAAAATAGCTTGGTATACACACTTGACACGACCTACCCTACAATAGCGCAGCATCGATCGCCAGTCCGCTCATCCATCCGTTAGATCTGCAGAGGGGAGGAAGAAAAAAGAGAAACATGATTAGAAAAAGCTTGTACACACAATTGACACGACCTACCGTACAATGGCGCAGCATCGATCGTCAGTGCGGTCATTCATTTGCTAAATCGGTCCGATCAACCATCCGTTAGATCAGTCCGACCATCCATCCGTTAGATCTGCAGAGGGGAGGAAGAAAAAAAGAAACATGATTAGAAAAAGCTTGGTACACACAATTGACACGACCTACCGTACAATGGCGCAGCATCGATCGTCAGTGCGGTCATTCATTTGCTAAATCGGTCCGATCATCCATCCGTTAGATCAGTCCGACCATCCATCCGTTAGATCTGCAGAGGGGAGGAAGAAAAAAAGAAAACATGATTAGAAAAAAGCTTGGTACATACAATTAGCACGACCTACCGTACAATGGCGCAGCATCGATCGTCAGTGCGATCATCCATCTGTTAAATCGGAGGAAGAAAAAAAGAAACATGATTAGAAAAAAGCTTGGTACACACAATTGACACGACCTACCGTACATTGGCGCAGCTCCGATCGTCAGTGCGATCATCCATCCGTTAAATTGGCCCGATCATCTATCCTTTAGATCAATCCGACCATCCATCCGTTAGATCTGCAGAGGGGAGGAAGAAAAAAAGAAACATGATTAGAAAAAAAACTTGGTATACACAATTGACACGACCTACCGTATAATGGCGCAGCATCGATCGTCAGTGCGATCATCCATCAGTTAAATCGGTCCGATCATCCATCCGTTAGATCAGTCCGACCATCCATCCGTTAGATCTCCAAAGGGGGAGGAAGAAAAATTGAAACATGATTATAAATTATACACTTGACACGACAGTCCTACCCTACAATAGCGCAGCACCGATCATCAGTTCGATCATCCATCCGTTAGATAAGTCCGATGATCCATCCTTTAGATGTGTCTGATGATCCATCTGTCAGATCAGCCCGATGATCCATCCACTAGATCTGCAGAGGGGGAGGAAGAAAACAAATGAAACAAGATAAGAAAATAGCTTGGTACACACATTTGTCAGACCTACCCTTCACTAGCGCAGCATCGATCATCATTTCGGTCATCCATCCGTTAGATAAGTCCGATGGTCCATCCGTTAGATCAGTCTGATGATCCATCTGTCATATCAGCCCGATAATCCATCCACTATGTCTGCAGAGGGGAGGAAGAAAAAAATAAATATGATTAGAAAATAGCTTGGTATACACACTTGACAAGACCTACCCTACGATAGCGCGGCATCGATCGTCAGTCCGCTTATCCATCCGTTAGATCTGCAGAGGGGAGGGAGAAAAAAGAAACATGATTAGAAAAAAAAGCTTGGTACACACAATTGACACGACCTACCGTACAATGGCGCAGCATCGATCGTCAGTGCGATCATCCATCCGTTCAATTGGTCCGATCATCCATCCTTTAGATCAGTCCGACCATCCATCCGTTAGATCTGCAGAGGGGGAGGAAGAAAAAATTAAACATGATAATAAATTAGCTTGGAATACACACTTGACCCGACCTACCCTACAATAGCGCAGCATCGATCGTCAGTCCGCTCATCCATCCGTTAGATCTGCAGAGGGGAGGAAGAGAAAGAGAAAACATGATTAGAAAAACGCTTGGTACATACAATTGGCACGACCTACCGTACAAAGGCGCAGCATCGATACTCAGTGTGATCATCCATCTGTTAAATCGGTCCGATCATCCATCCGTTAGATCAGTCCGACCATCCATCCGTTAGATCTGCAGAGGGGAGGAAGAAAAAAAGAAAACATGATTAGAAAAAAGCTTGGTACATACAATTGGCACGACCTACCGTACAAAGGCGCAGCATCGATACTCAGTGTGATCATCCATCTGTTAAATTGGTCCGATCATCCATCCGTTAGATCAGTTCGATCATCTATCCGTTAGATCTGCACAGGGGAGGAATAAAAAAAGAAACATGATTATAAAATAGCTTGGTATACACAATTGACACGACCTACCGTACCGTGGCGCAGCATCGATCGTCAGTGCGATCATCCATCCGTTAAATAAGTCCGATCATCCATCCGTTAAATAAGTCCGATCATCCATCCGTTAGATCAGTCCGACTTTAGATCAGTCCGACCATCCATCCGTTAGATCTGCAGAGGGGGAGGAAGACAAAAATGAAATAAAAATTATAAAATAGCTTGGTATACACACTTGACACGACCTACCCTACAATAGCGCAGCATCGATCGTCAGTCCGCTCATCCATCCGCTAGATCTGCAGAGGGGAGGAAGAAAAAAAGAAACATGATTAGAAAAAGCTTGGTACAGACAATTGACACGACCTACCGTACAATGGCGCAGCATCGATCGTCAGTGCGATCATCCATTTGCTAAATCGGTCCGATCATCCATCCGTTAGATCAGTCCGACCATCCATCCGTTAGATCTGCAGAGGGGAGGAAGAAAAAAGAGAAAACATGATTAGAAAAAAGCTTGGTACATACAATTAGCACGACCTACCGTACAATGGCGCAGCATCGATCGTCAGTGCGATCATCCATCTGTTAAATCGATGGAAGAAAAAAAGAAACATGATTAGAAAAAAGCTTGGTACACACAATTGACACGACCTACCGTACAATGGCGCAGCATCGATCGTCAGTGCGATCATCCATCCGTTAAATTGGTCCGATCATCTATCCTTTAGATCAGTCCGACCATCCATCCGCTAGATCTGCAGAGGGGAGAAAGAATAAAAGATACATGGTTAGAAAAAAACTTGGTATACACAATTGACACGACCTACCGTATAATGGCGCAGCATCGATCGTCAGTGCGATCATCCATCAGTTAAATCGGTCCGATCATCCATCCGTTAGATCAGTCCGACCATCCAGCCGTTAGATCTGCAGAGGGGAGGAAGAAAAAAAGAAAACATGATTAGAAAAAAGCTTGGTACATACAATTGGCACGACCTACCGTACAAAGGCGCAGCATCGATACTCAGTGTGATCATCCATCTGTTAAATCGGTCCGATCATCCATCCGTTAGATCAGTTCGACCATCTATCCGTTAGATCTCCACAGGGGAGGAATAAAACAAAGAAACATGATTATAAAATAGCTTGGTATACACAATTGACACGACCTACCGTACCATGGCGCAGCATCGATCGTCAGTGCGATCATCCATCCGTTAAATCGGTCCGATCATCCATCCGTTAGATCAGTCCGACTTTAGACCAGTCCGACCATCCATCCGTTAGATCTGCAGAGGGGGAGGAAGACAAAAATGAAACATGATTATAAAATAGCTTGGTATACACACTTGACACGACCTACCTTACAATAGCGCAGCATCGATCGTCAGTCCGCTCATTCATCCGTTAGATCTGCAGAGGGGAGGAAGAAAAAAAGAAACATGATTAGAAAAAGCTTGGTACACACAATTGACACGACCTACCGTACAATGGCGCA
Organism: Echinarachnius parma; assembly: GCA_037951105.1. NCBI lineage: Eukaryota > Metazoa > Echinodermata > Echinoidea > Clypeasteroida > Echinarachniidae > Echinarachnius > Echinarachnius parma. The sequence goes on along the minus strand of JBAMJV010005253.1, from coordinate 26,049 downwards.
GCATCGATCGTCAATGCGATCATCCATTTGCTAAATCGGTCCGATCATCCATCCGTTAGATCAGTCCGACCATCCATCCGTTAGATCTGCAGAGGGGAGGAAGAAAAAAAGGAAACATGATTAGAAAAAAGCTTGGTATATACAATTAGCACAACCTACCGTACAATGGCGGAGCATCGATCGTCAGTGCGATCATCCATCTGTTAAATCGGAGGAAGAAAAAAAGAAACATGATTAGAAAAAAGCTTGGTACACACAATTGACACGACCTACCGTACAATGGCGCAGCATCGATCGTCAGTGCGATCATCCATCCGTTAAATTGGTCCGATCATCTATCCTTTAGATCAGTCCGACCATCCATCCGCTAGATCTGCAGAGGGGAGGAAGAAAAAAAGAAAACATGATTAGAAAAAAGCTTGGTACATACAATTGGCACGACCTACTGTACAAAGGCGCAGCATCGATCGTCATTGCGATAATCCATCTGTTAAATCGGTCCGATCATCCATCTGTTAGATCAGTCCGCTTATCCATCCGTTAGATCTGCAGAGGGGAAGAAGAAAAAAAGAAAAACATGATTAGAAAAAAGCTTGGTACATACAATTGACACGACCTACCGTACAATGACGCAGCATCGACCGTCAGTGCGATCATCCATCTGTTAAATCGGTCCGATCATCCATCGTTTAGATCAGTCCGACCATCCATCCGTTAGATCTGCAGAGGGGAGGAAGAAAAAAAGAAAAACATGATTAGAAAAACCTTGGTACATACAATTGACACGACCTACCGTACAATGGCGCAGCATCGATCGTCAGTGCGATCATCCATCTGTTAATTCGGTCCGATCATCCATCGTTTAGATCAGTCCGACCATCCATCCGTTAGATCTGCAGAGGGGAGGAAGAAAAAAAGAAAAACATGATTAGAAAAAAGGTTGGTACACACAATTGACACGACCTACGCAGCATCGATCTTCAGTGCGATCATCCATCCTTAAATTGGTCCGATCATCCATCCTTTAGATCAGCCCGACCATCCATCCGTTAGATCTGCAGAGGGGGAGGAAGAAAAAACATGAAACATGATTATAAAATAGCTTGGTATACACACTTGACACGACCTACCCTACAATAGCGCAGCATCGATCGCCAGTCCGCTCATCCATCCGTTAGATCTGCAGAGGGGAGGAAGAAAAAAAGAAACATGATTAGAAAAAGCTTGGTACACACAATTGACACGACCTACCGTACAATGGCGCAGCATCGATCGTCAGTGCGGTCATTCATTTGCTAAATCGGTCCGATCATCCATCCGTTAGATCAGTCCGACCTCCCATCCGTTAGATCTGCACAGGGGAGGAAGAAAAAAAGAAAACATGATTAGAAAAAAGCTTGGTACATACAATTAGCACGACCTACCGTACAATGGCGCAGCATCGATCGTCAGTGCGATCATCCATCTGTTAAATCGGAGGAAGAAAAAAAGAAACATGATTAGAAAAAAGCTTGGTACACACAATTGACACGACCTACCGTACATTGGCGCAGCATCGATCGTCAGTGCGATCATCCATCCGTTAAATTGGCCCGATCATCTATCCTTTAGATCAATCCGACCATCCATCCGTTAGATCTGCAGAGGGGAGGAAGAAAAAAAGAAACATGATTAGAAAAAAAACTTGGTATACACAATTGACACGACCTACCGTATAATGGCGCAGCATCGATCGTCAGTGCGATCATCCATCAGTTAAATCGGTCCGATCATCCATCCGTTAGATCAGTCCGACCATCCATCCGTTAGATCTCCAAAGGGGGAGGAAGAAAAATTGAAACATGATTATAAATTATACACTTGACACGACAGTCCTACCCTACAATAGCGCAGCACCGATCATCAGTTCGATCATCCATCCGTTAGATAAGTCCGATGATCCATCCGTTAGATGTGTCTGATGATCCATCTGTCAGATCAGCCCGATGATCCATCCACTAGATCTGCAGAGGGGGAGGAAGAAAACAAATGAAACAAGATTAGAAAATAGCTTGGTTCACACATTTGTCAGACCTACCCTTCACTAGCGCAGCATCGATCATCATTTCGGTCATCCATCCGTTAGATAAGTCCGATGGTCCATCCGTTAGATCAGTCTGATGATCCATCTGTCATATCAGCCCGATAATCCATCCACTATGTCTGCAGAGGGGAGGAAGAAAAAATTAAATATGATTAGAAAATAGCTTGGTATACACACTTGACAAGACCTACCCTACGATAGCGCGGCATCGATCGTCAGTCCGCTTATCCATCCGTTAGATCTGCAGAGGGGAGGGAGAAAAAAGAAACATGATTAGAAAAAAAGCTTGGTACACACACTTGACACGACCTACCCTACAATAGCGCAGCATCGATCGTCAGTCCACTCATCCATCCGTTAGATCTGCAGAGGGGAGGAAGAGAAAAAGAATACATGATTAGAAAAACGCTTGGTACATACAATTGACACGACCTACCGTACAATGGCGCAGCATCGATCGTCAGTGCGATCATCCATTTGCTAAATCGGTCCGATCATCCATCCGTTAGATCAGTCCGACCATCCATCCGTTAGATCTGCAGAGGGGAGGAAGAAAAAAAGGAAACATGATTAGAAAAAAGCTTGGTATATACAATTAGCACAACCTACCGTACAATGGCGGAGCATCGATCGTCAGTGCGATCATCCATCTGTTAAATCGGAGGAAGAAAAAAAGAAACATGATTAGAAAAAAGCTTGGTACACACAATTGACACGACCTACCGTACAATGGCGCAGCATCGATCGTCAGTGCGATCATCCATCCGTTAAATTGGTCCGATCATCTATCCTTTAGATCAGTCCGACCATCCATCCGCTAGATCTGCAGAGGGGAGGAAGAAAAAAAGAAAACATGATTAGAAAAAAGCTTGGTACATACAATTGGCACGACCTACTGTACAAAGGCGCAGCATCGATCGTCATTGCGATAATCCATCTGTTAAATCGGTCCGATCATCCATCTGTTAGATCAGTCCGCTTATCCATCCGTTAGATCTGCAGAGGGGAAGAAGAAAAAAAGAAAAACATGATTAGAAAAAAGCTTGGTACATACAATTGACACGACCTACCGTACAATGACGCAGCATCGACCGTCAGTGCGATCATCCATCTGTTAAATCGGTCCGATCATCCATCGTTTAGATCAGTCCGACCAACCATCCGTTAGATCTGCAGAGGGGAGGAAGAAAAAAAGAAAAACATGATTAGAAAAACCTTGGTACATACAATTGACACGACCTACCGTACAATGGCGCAGCATCGATCGTCAGTGCGATCATCCATCTGTTAATTCGGTCCGATCATCCATCGTTTAGATCAGTCCGACCATCCATCCGTTAGATCTGCAGAGGGGAGGAAGAAAAAAAGAAAAACATGATTAGAAAAAAGGTTGGTACACACAATTGACACGACCTACGCAGCATCGATCTTCAGTGCGATCATCCATCCTTAAATTGGTCCGATCATCCATCCTTTAGATCAGCCCGACCATCCATCCGTTAGATCTGCAGAGGGGGAGGAAGAAAAAACATGAAACATGATTATAAAATAGCTTGGTATACACACTTGACACGACCTACCCTACAATAGCGCAGCATCGATCGCCAGTCCGCTCATCCATCCGTTAGATCTGCAGAGGGGAGGAAGAAAAAAAGAAACATGATTAGAAAAAGCTTGGTACACACAATTGACACGACCTACCGTACAATGGCGCAGCATCGATCGTCAGTGCGGTCATTCATTTGCTAAATCGGTCCGATCATCCATCCGTTAGATCAGTCCGACCTTCCATCCGTTAGATCTGCACAGGGGAGGAAGAAAAAAAGAAAACATGATTAGAAAAAAGCTTGGTACATACAATTAGCACGACCTACCGTACAATGGCGCAGCATCGATCGTCAGTGCGATCATCCATCTGTTAAATCGGAGGAAGAAAAAAAGAAACATGATTAGAAAAAAGCTTGGTACACACAATTGACACGACCTACCGTACATTGGCGCAGCATCGATCGTCAGTGCGATCATCCATCCGTTAAATTGGCCCGATCATCTATCCTTTAGATCAATCCGACCATCCATCCGTTAGATCTGCAGAGGGGAGGAAGAAAAAAAGAAACATGATTAGAAAAAAAACTTGGTATACACAATTGACACGACCTACCGTATAATGGCGCAGCATCGATCGTCAGTGCGATCATCCATCAGTTAAATCGGTCCGATCATCCATCCGTTAGATCAGTCCGACCATCCATCCGTTAGATCTCCAAAGGGGGAGGAAGAAAAATTGAAACATGATTATAAATTATACACTTGACACGACAGTCCTACCCTACAATAGCGCAGCACCGATCATCAGTTCGATCATCCATCCGTTAGATAAGTCCGATGATCCATCCGTTAGATGTGTCTGATGATCCATCTGTCAGATCAGCCCGATGATCCATCCACTAGATCTGCAGAGGGGGAGGAAGAAAACAAATGAAACAAGATTAGAAAATAGCTTGGTTCACACATTTGTCAGACCTACCCTTCACTAGCGCAGCATCGATCATCATTTCGGTCATCCATCCGTTAGATAAGTCCGATGGTCCATCCGTTAGATCAGTCTGATGATCCATCTGTCATATCAGCCCGATAATCCATCCACTATGTCTGCAGAGGGGAGGAAGAAAAAATTAAATATGATTAGAAAATAGCTTGGTATACACACTTGACAAGACCTACCCTACGATAGCGCGGCATCGATCGTCAGTCCGCTTATCCATCCGTTAGATCTGCAGAGGGGAGGGAGAAAAAAGAAACATGATTAGAAAAAAAGCTTGGTACACACAATTGACACGACCTACCCTACAATAGCGCAGCATCGATCGTCAGTCCGCTCATCCATCCGTTAGATCTGCAGAGGGGAGGAAGAGAAAAAAGAATACATGATTAGAAAAACGCTTGGTACATACAATTGGCACGACCTACCGTACAATGGCGCAGCATCGATCGTCAGTGCGATCATCCATCCGTTCAATTGGTCCGATCATCCATCCTTTAGATCAGTCCGACCATCCATCCGTTAGATCTGCAGAGGGGGAGGAAGAAAAAATTAAACATGATAATAAATTAGCTTGGAATACACACTTGACACGACCTACCCTACAATAGCGCAGCATCGATCGTCAGTCCGCTCATCCATCCGTTAGATCTGCAGAGGGGAGGAAGAGAAAAAGAATACATGATTAGAAAAACGCTTGGTACATACAATTGGCACGACCTACCGTACAATGGCGCAGCATCGATACTCAGTGTGATCATCCATCTGTTAAATCGGTCCGATCATCCATTCGTTAGATCAGTCCGACCATCCATCCGTTAGATCTGCAGAGGGGAGGAAGAAAAAAAGAAAACATGATTAGAAAAAAGCTTGGTACATACAATTGGCACGACCTACCGTACAAAGGCGCAGCATCGATACTCAGTGTGATCATCCATCTGTTAAATTGGTCCGATCATCCATCCGTTAGATCAGTTCGACCATCTATCCGTTAGATCTGCACAGGGGAGGAATAAAAAAAGAAACATGATTATAAAATAGCTTGGTATACACAATTGACACGACCTACCGTACCATGGCGCAGCATCGATCGTCAGTGCGATCATCCATCCGTTAAATAAGTCCGATCATCCATCCGTTAGATCAGTCCGACTTTAGATCAGTCCGACCATCCATCCGTTAGATCTGCAGAGGGGGAGGAAGACAAAAATGAAACATGATTATAAAATAGCTTGGTATACACACTTGACACGACCTACTCTACAATAGCGCAGCATCGATCGTCAGTCCGCTCATCCATCCGCTAGATCTGCAGAGGGGAGGAAGAAAAAAAGAAACATGATTAGAAAAAGCTTGGTACACACAATTGACACGACCTACCGTACAATGGCGCAGCATCGATCGTCAGTGCGATCATCCATTTGCTAAATCGGTCCGATCATCCATCCGTTAGATCAGTCCGACCATCCATCCGTTAGATCTGCAGAGGGGAGGAAGAAAAAAAGAAAACATGATTAGGAAAAAGCTTGGTACATACAATTAGCACGACCTACCGTACAATGGCGCAGCATCGATCGTCAGTGCGATCATCAATCTGTTAAATCGGAGGAAGAAAAAAAGAAACATGATTAGAAAAAAGCTTGGTACACACAATTGACACGACCTACCGTACAATGGCGCAGCATCGATCGTCAGTGCGATCATCCATCCGTTAAATTGGTCCGATCATCTATCCTTTAGATCAGTCCGACCATCCATCCGCTAGATCTGCAGAGGGGAGAAAGAATAAAAGAAACATGATTAGAAAAAAACTTGGTATACACAATTGACACGACCTACCGTATAATGGCGCAGCATCGATCGTCAGTGCGATCATCCATCAGTTAAATCGGTCCGATCATCCATCCGTTAGATCAGTCCGACCATCCATCCGTTAGATCTGCAGAGGGGAGGAAGAAAAAAATAAAACATGATTAGAAAAAAGCTTGGTACACACAATTGACACGACCTACCGTACAATGGCGCAGCATCGATCGTCAGTGCGACTATCCATCCGTTAAATTGGTCCGATCATCTATCCTTTAGATCAGTCCGACCATCCATCCGCTAGATCTGCAGAGGGGAGGAAGAAAAAAAGAAAACATGATTAGAAAAAAGCTTGGTACATACAATTGGCACGACCTACCGTACAAAGGCGCAGCATCGATACTCAGTGTGATCATCCATCTGTTAAATCGGTCCGATCATCCATCCGTTAGATCAGTTCGACCATCTATCCGTTAGATCTGCACAGGGGAGGAATAAAAAAAAGAAACATGATTATAAAATAGCTTGGTATACACAATTGACACGACCTACCGTACCATGGCGCAGCATCGATCGTCAGTGCGATCATCCATCCATTAAATCGGTCCGATCATCCATCCGTTAGATCAGTCCGACTTTAGACCAGTCCGACCATCCATCCGTTAGATCTGCAGAGGGGGAGGAAGACAAAAATGAAACATGATTATAAAATAGCTTGGTATACACACTTGACACGACCTACCCTACAATAGCGCAGCATCGATCGTCAGTCCGCTCATCCATCCGTTAGATCTGCAGAGGGGAGGAAGAAAAAAAGAAACATGATTAGAAAAAGCTTGGTACACACAATTGACACGACCTACCGTACAATGGCGCAGCATCGATCGTCAGTGCGATCATCCATTTGCTAAATCGGTCCGATCATCCATCTGTTAGATCAGTCCGACCATCCATCCGTTAGATCTGCAGAGGGGAGGAAGAAAAAAAGGAAACATTATTAGAAAAAAGCTTGGTACATACAATTAGCACAACCTACCGTACAATGGCGGAGCATCGATCGTCGGGCGATCATCCATCTGTTAAATCGGAGGAAGAAAAAAAGAAACATGATTAGAAAAAAGCTTGGTACATACAATTGACACGACCTACCGTACAATGGCGCAGCATCGATCGTCAGTGCGATCATCCATCCGTTAAATTGGTCCGATCATCTATCCTTTAGATCAGTCCGACCATCCATCCGCTAGATCTGCAGAGGGGAGGAAGAAAAAAAGAAAACATGATTAGAAAAAAGCTTGGTACATACAATTGGCACGACCTACCGTAAAAAAGGCGCAGCATCGATACTCAGTGTGATCATCCATCAGTTAAATCGGTCCGATCATCCATCCGTTAGATCAGTCCGACCATCCATCCGTTAGATCTCCAAAGGGGGAGGAAGAAAAATTGAAACATGATTATAAATTAACTTGTATACACACTTGACACGACAGTCCTACCCTACAATAGCGCAGCATCGATCATCAGTTCGATCATCCATCCGTTAGATAAGTCCGATGATCCATCCGTTAGATCTGTCTGATGATCCATCCTTTAGATCAGCCCGATGATCCATCCACTAGATCTGCAGAGGGGAGGAAGAAAAAATTAAACATGATTAGAAAATAGCTTGGTATACACACTTGACAAGACCTACCCCACGATAGCGCTGCATCGATCGTCAGTCCGCTTATCCATCCGTTAGATCTGCAGAGGGGAGGGAGAAAAAAGAAACATGATTAGAAAAAAACTTGGTACACACAATTGACACGACCTACCGTACAATGGCGCAGCATCGATCGTCAGTGCGATCATCCATCCGTTCAATTGGTCCGATCATCCATCCTTTAGATCGGTCCGACCATCCATCCGTTAGATCTGCAGAGGGGGAGGAAGAAAAAATGAAACATGATAATAAATTAGCTTGGTATACACACTTGACAAGACCTACCCTACAATAGCGCAGCATCGATCGTCAGTCCGCTTATCCATCCGTTAGATCTGCAGAGGGGAGGAAGAAAAAAAGAAAACATGATTAGAAAAAAGCTTGGTACATACAATTGGCACGACCTACCGTACAATGGCGCACCATCGATATTCAGTGTGATCATCCATCTGTTAAATCGGTCCGATCATCCATCCGTTAGAACAGTCCGACCATCCATCCGTTAGATCTGCAGAGGGGAGGAAGAAAAAAAGAAAATATGATTAGAAAAAAGCTTGGTACATACAATTGGCACGACCTACCGTACATAGGCGTAGCATCGATACTCAGTGGGATCATCCATCTGTTAAATCGGTCCGATCATCCATCCGTTAGATCAGTTCGACCATATATCCGTTAGATCTGCACAGGGGAGGAATAAAAAAAGAAACATGATTATGAAATAGCTCGGTATACACAATTGACACAACCTACCGTACCATGGCGCAGCATCGATCGTCAGTGCGATCATCCATCCGTTAAATCGATCCGATCATCCATCCGTTAGATCAGTCCGACCATCCATCTGTTAGATCTGCAGAGGGGAGGAAGAAAAAAGAAACATGATTAGAAAAAAGCTTAGTACACACAATTGACACGTCCTACCGTACAATGGCGCAGCATCGATAATCAGTGTGATCATCCATCTGTTAAATCGGTCCGATCATCCATCCGTTAGATTAGTCCGACCATCCATCCGTTAGATCTGCAGAGGGGAGGAAGAAAAAAAGAAAACATGATTAGAAAAAAGCTTGGTACATACAATTGGCATGACCTACCGTACATAGGCGCAGCATCGATACTCAGTGTGATCATCCATCCGTTAAACTGGTCAGATCATCCATCCTTTAGATCAGTCCGACCATCCATCCGTTAGATCTCAAAAGGGGGAGGAAGAAAAAATGAAATATGATTATAAATTAGCTTGTATACACACTTGACACGACAGTCCTACCCTACAATAGCGCAGCATCGATCATCAGTTCGATCATCCATCCGTTAGATAAGTGCGATGATCCATCCGTTAGATGTGTCTGATGATCCATCTGTCAGATCAGCCCGATGATCCATCCACTAGATCTGCAGAGGGGAGGAAGAAAACAAATGAAACAAGATTAGAAAATAGCTTGGTTCACACATTTGTCAGACCTACCCTTCACTAGCGCAGCATCGATCATCATTTCGGTCATCCATCCGTTAGATAAGTCCGATGGTCCATCCGTTAGATCAGTCTGATGATCCATCTGTCATATCAGCCCGATAATCCATCCACTATATCTGCAGAGGGGAGGAAGAAAAAAATAAACATGATTAGAAAATAACTTGGTATACACACTTGACAAGACCTACCCTACGATAGCGCGGCATCGATCGTCAGTCCGCTTATCCATCCGTTAGATCTGCAGAGGGGAGGGAGAAAAAAGAAACATGATTAGAAAAAAAAGCTTGGTACACACAATTGACACGACCTACCGTACAATGGCGCAGCATCGATCGTCAGTGCGATCATCCATCCGTTCAATTGGTCCGATCATCCATCCTTTAGATCAGTCCGACCATCCATCCGTTAGATCTGCAGAGGGGGAGGAAGAAAAAATGAAACATGATAATAAATTAGCTTGGTATACACACTTGACACGACCTACCCTACAATAGCGCAGCATCGATCGTCAGTCCGCTCATCCATCCGTTAGATCTGCAGAGGGGAGGAAGAAAAAAAGGAAAACATGATTAGAAAAAAGCTTGGTACATACAATTGGCACGACCTACCGTACAATGGCGCAGCATCGATACTCAGTGTGATCATCCATCTGTTAAATTGGTCCGATCATCCATCCGTTAGATCAGTCCGACCATCCATCCGTTAGATCTGCAGAGGGGAGGAAGAAAAAAATAAAACATGATTAGAAAAAAGCTTGGTACACACAATTGACACGACCTACCGTACAATGGCGCAGCATCGATCGTCAGTGCGACTATCCATCCGTTAAATTGGTCCGATCATCTATCCTTTAGATCAGTCCGACCATCCATCCGCTAGATCTGCAGAGGGGAGGAAGAAAAAAAGAAAACATGATTAGAAAAAAGCTTGGTACATACAATTGGCACGACCTACCGTACAAAGGCGCAGCATCGATACTCAGTGTGATCATCCATCTGTTAAATCGGTCCGATCATCCATCCGTTAGATCAGTTCGACCATCTATCCGTTAGATCTGCACAGGGGAGGAATAAAAAAAAGAAACATGATTATAAAATAGCTTGGTATACACAATTGACACGACCTACCGTACCATGGCGCAGCATCGATCGTCAGTGCGATCATCCATCCATTAAATCGGTCCGATCATCCATCCGTTAGATCAGTCCGACTTTAGACCAGTCCGACCATCCATCCGTTAGATCTGCAGAGGGGGAGGAAGACAAAAATGAAACATGATTATAAAATAGCTTGGTATACACACTTGACACGACCTACCCTACAATAGCGCAGCATCGATCGTCAGTCCGCTCATCCATCCGTTAGATCTGCAGAGGGGAGGAAGAAAAAAAGAAACATGATTAGAAAAAGCTTGGTACACACAATTGACACGACCTACCGTACAATGGCGCAGCATCGATCGTCAGTGCGATCATCCATTTGCTAAATCGGTCCGATCATCCATCTGTTAGATCAGTCCGACCATCCATCCGTTAGATCTGCAGAGGGGAGGAAGAAAAAAAGGAAACATTATTAGAAAAAAGCTTGGTACATACAATTAGCACAACCTACCGTACAATGGCGGAGCATCGATCGTCGGGCGATCATCCATCTGTTAAATCGGAGGAAGAAAAAAAGAAACATGATTAGAAAAAAGCTTGGTACATACAATTGACACGACCTACCGTACAATGGCGCAGCATCGATCGTCAGTGCGATCATCCATCCGTTAAATTGGTCCGATCATCTATCCTTTAGATCAGTCCGACCATCCATCCGCTAGATCTGCAGAGGGGAGGAAGAAAAAAAGAAAACATGATTAGAAAAAAGCTTGGTACATACAATTGGCACGACCTACCGTAAAAAAGGCGCAGCATCGATACTCAGTGTGATCATCCATCAGTTAAATCGGTCCGATCATCCATCCGTTAGATCAGTCCGACCATCCATCCGTTAGATCTCCAAAGGGGGAGGAAGAAAAATTGAAACATGATTATAAATTAACTTGTATACACACTTGACACGACAGTCCTACCCTACAATAGCGCAGCATCGATCATCAGTTCGATCATCCATCCGTTAGATAAGTCCGATGATCCATCCGTTAGATCTGTCTGATGATCCATCCTTTAGATCAGCCCGATGATCCATCCACTAGATCTGCAGAGGGGAGGAAGAAAAAATTAAACATGATTAGAAAATAGCTTGGTATACACACTTGACAAGACCTACCCCACGATAGCGCTGCATCGATCGTCAGTCCGCTTATCCATCCGTTAGATCTGCAGAGGGGAGGGAGAAAAAAGAAACATGATTAGAAAAAAACTTGGTACACACAATTGACACGACCTACCGTACAATGGCGCAGCATCGATCGTCAGTGCGATCATCCATCCGTTCAATTGGTCCGATCATCCATCCTTTAGATCGGTCCGACCATCCATCCGTTAGATCTGCAGAGGGGGAGGAAGAAAAAATGAAACATGATAATAAATTAGCTTGGTATACACACTTGACAAGACCTACCCTACAATAGCGCAGCATCGATCGTCAGTCCGCTTATCCATCCGTTAGATCTGCAGAGGGGAGGAAGAAAAAAAGAAAACATGATTAGAAAAAAGCTTGGTACATACAATTGGCACGACCTACCGTACAATGGCGCACCATCGATATTCAGTGTGATCATCCATCTGTTAAATCGGTCCGATCATCCATCCGTTAGAACAGTCCGACCATCCATCCGTTAGATCTGCAGAGGGGAGGAAGAAAAAAAGAAAATATGATTAGAAAAAAGCTTGGTACATACAATTGGCACGACCTACCGTACATAGGCGTAGCATCGATACTCAGTGGGATCATCCATCTGTTAAATCGGTCCGATCATCCATCCGTTAGATCAGTTCGACCATATATCCGTTAGATCTGCACAGGGGAGGAATAAAAAAAGAAACATGATTATGAAATAGCTCGGTATACACAATTGACACAACCTACCGTACCATGGCGCAGCATCGATCGTCAGTGCGATCATCCATCCGTTAAATCGATCCGATCATCCATCCGTTAGATCAGTCCGACCATCCATCTGTTAGATCTGCAGAGGGGAGGAAGAAAAAAGAAACATGATTAGAAAAAAGCTTAGTACACACAATTGACACGTCCTACCGTACAATGGCGCAGCATCGATAATCAGTGTGATCATCCATCTGTTAAATCGGTCCGATCATCCATCCGTTAGATTAGTCCGACCATCCATCCGTTAGATCTGCAGAGGGGAGGAAGAAAAAAAGAAAACATGATTAGAAAAAAGCTTGGTACATACAATTGGCATGACCTACCGTACATAGGCGCAGCATCGATACTCAGTGTGATCATCCATCCGTTAAACTGGTCAGATCATCCATCCTTTAGATCAGTCCGACCATCCATCCGTTAGATCTCAAAAGGGGGAGGAAGAAAAAATGAAATATGATTATAAATTAGCTTGTATACACACTTGACACGACAGTCCTACCCTACAATAGCGCAGCATCGATCATCAGTTCGATCATCCATCCGTTAGATAAGTGCGATGATCCATCCGTTAGATGTGTCTGATGATCCATCTGTCAGATCAGCCCGATGATCCATCCACTAGATCTGCAGAGGGGAGGAAGAAAACAAATGAAACAAGATTAGAAAATAGCTTGGTTCACACATTTGTCAGACCTACCCTTCACTAGCGCAGCATCGATCATCATTTCGGTCATCCATCCGTTAGATAAGTCCGATGGTCCATCCGTTAGATCAGTCTGATGATCCATCTGTCATATCAGCCCGATAATCCATCCACTATATCTGCAGAGGGGAGGAAGAAAAAAATAAACATGATTAGAAAATAACTTGGTATACACACTTGACAAGACCTACCCTACGATAGCGCGGCATCGATCGTCAGTCCGCTTATCCATCCGTTAGATCTGCAGAGGGGAGGGAGAAAAAAGAAACATGATTAGAAAAAAAAGCTTGGTACACACAATTGACACGACCTACCGTACAATGGCGCAGCATCGATCGTCAGTGCGATCATCCATCCGTTCAATTGGTCCGATCATCCATCCTTTAGATCAGTCCGACCATCCATCCGTTAGATCTGCAGAGGGGGAGGAAGAAAAAATGAAACATGATAATAAATTAGCTTGGTATACACACTTGACACGACCTACCCTACAATAGCGCAGCATCGATCGTCAGTCCGCTCATCCATCCGTTAGATCTGCAGAGGGGAGGAAGAAAAAAAGGAAAACATGATTAGAAAAAAGCTTGGTACATACAATTGGCACGACCTACCGTACAATGGCGCAGCATCGATACTCAGTGTGATCATCCATCTGTTAAATTGGTCCGATCATCCATCCGTTAGATCAGTCCGACCATCCATCCGTTAGATCTGCAGAGGGGAGCAAGGAAAAAAGAAAACATGATTGGAACAAAGCTTGGTACATACAATTGGCACGACCTACCGTACAAAGGCGCAGCATCGATACTCAGTGTGATCATCCATCTGTTAAATCGGTCCGATCATCCATCCGTTAGATCAGTTCGACCATCTATCCGTTAGATCTGCACAGGGGAGGAATAAAAAAAAAGAAAAATATGATTATAAAATAGCTTGGTATACACAATTGACACGACCTACCGTACCATGGCGCAGCATCGATCGTCAGTGCGATCATCCATCCGTTAGATCTGCAGAGGGGAGCAAGAAAAAAAGAAAAATATGATTATAAAATAGCTTGGTATACACAATTGACACGACCTACCGTACCATGGCGCAGCATCGATCATCAGTGCGATCATCTATCCGTTAAATTGGTCAGATCATCCATCCTTTAGATCAGTCCGACCATCCATCCGCTAGATCTGCAGAGGGGGAGGAAGAGAAAAATGAAACATGATTAGAAATTAGCTTGGTACACACACTTGACACGACCTACCCTACAATAGCGCAGCATCGATCATCAGTTCGATCATCCATCCGTTAGATAAGTCCGATGATCCATCCGTTAGATCAGTCTGATGATCAATCTGTCAGATCAGCCCGATGATCCATCCACTAGATCTGCAGAGGGGAGGAAGAAAAAATGATTAGAAAATAGCTTGGTACACACATTTGTCAGTCCTACCCTTCACTAGCGCAGCATCGATCGTCAATCCGTTAGATAAGTCCGATGATCCATCCGTTAGATAAGTCTGATGATCCATCTGTCAGATCAGCCCGATGATCCATCCGCTAGATCTGCAGAGGGAGGAAGAGAAAAATGAAACATGATTAGAAAATAGCTTGGTACACACAATTGACACGACCTACCCTTCACTAGCGCAGCATCGATCATCAGTTCGATCATCCATCCGTTAGATAAGTCCGATGATCCATCCGTTAAATCAGTCTGATGATCCATCTGTCAGATCAGCCCGATGATCCATCCGCTAGATCTGCAGAGGGGAGGAAGAAAAAAAGAAAATATGATTAGAAAAAAGCTTGGTACATACAATTGGCACGACCTACCGTACATAGGCGTAGCATCGATACTCAGTGGGATCATCCATCTGTTAAATCGGTCCGATCATCCATCCGTTAGATCAGTTCGACCATATATCCGTTAGATCTGCACAGGGGAGGAATAAAAAAAGAAACATGATTATGAAATAGCTCGGTATACACAATTGACACAACCTACCGTACCATGGCGCAGCATCGATCGTCAGTGCGATCATCCATCCGTTAAATCGATCCGATCATCCATCCGTTAGATCAGTCCGACCATCCATCTGTTAGATCTGCAGAGGGGAGGAAGAAAAAAGAAACATGATTAGAAAAAAGCTTAGTACACACAATTGACACGTCCTACCGTACAATGGCGCAGCATCGATAATCAGTGTGATCATCCATCTGTTAAATCGGTCCGATCATCCATCCGTTAGATTAGTCCGACCATCCATCCGTTAGATCTGCAGAGGGGAGGAAGAAAAAAAGAAAACATGATTAGAAAAAAGCTTGGTACATACAATTGGCATGACCTACCGTACATAGGCGCAGCATCGATACTCAGTGTGATCATCCATCCGTTAAACTGGTCAGATCATCCATCCTTTAGATCAGTCCGACCATCCATCCGTTAGATCTCAAAAGGGGGAGGAAGAAAAAATGAAATATGATTATAAATTAGCTTGTATACACACTTGACACGACAGTCCTACCCTACAATAGCGCAGCATCGATCATCAGTTCGATCATCCATCCGTTAGATAAGTGCGATGATCCATCCGTTAGATGTGTCTGATGATCCATCTGTCAGATCAGCCCGATGATCCATCCACTAGATCTGCAGAGGGGAGGAAGAAAACAAATGAAACAAGATTAGAAAATAGCTTGGTTCACACATTTGTCAGACCTACCCTTCACTAGCGCAGCATCGATCATCATTTCGGTCATCCATCCGTTAGATAAGTCCGATGGTCCATCCGTTAGATCAGTCTGATGATCCATCTGTCATATCAGCCCGATAATCCATCCACTATATCTGCAGAGGGGAGGAAGAAAAAAATAAACATGATTAGAAAATAACTTGGTATACACACTTGACAAGACCTACCCTACGATAGCGCGGCATCGATCGTCAGTCCGCTTATCCATCCGTTAGATCTGCAGAGGGGAGGGAGAAAAAAGAAACATGATTAGAAAAAAAAGCTTGGTACACACAATTGACACGACCTACCGTACAATGGCGCAGCATCGATCGTCAGTGCGATCATCCATCCGTTCAATTGGTCCGATCATCCATCCTTTAGATCAGTCCGACCATCCATCCGTTAGATCTGCAGAGGGGGAGGAAGAAAAAATGAAACATGATAATAAATTAGCTTGGTATACACACTTGACACGACCTACCCTACAATAGCGCAGCATCGATCGTCAGTCCGCTCATCCATCCGTTAGATCTGCAGAGGGGAGGAAGAAAAAAAGGAAAACATGATTAGAAAAAAGCTTGGTACATACAATTGGCACGACCTACCGTACAATGGCGCAGCATCGATACTCAGTGTGATCATCCATCTGTTAAATTGGTCCGATCATCCATCCGTTAGATCAGTCCGACCATCCATCCGTTAGATCTGCAGAGGGGAGCAAGGAAAAAAGAAAACATGATTGGAACAAAGCTTGGTACATACAATTGGCACGACCTACCGTACAAAGGCGCAGCATCGATACTCAGTGTGATCATCCATCTGTTAAATCGGTCCGATCATCCATCCGTTAGATCAGTTCGACCATCTATCCGTTAGATCTGCACAGGGGAGGAATAAAAAAAAAGAAAAATATGATTATAAAATAGCTTGGTATACACAATTGACACGACCTACCGTACCATGGCGCAGCATCGATCGTCAGTGCGATCATCCATCCGTTAGATCTGCAGAGGGGAGCAAGAAAAAAAGAAAAATATGATTATAAAATAGCTTGGTATACACAATTGACACGACCTACCGTACCATGGCGCAGCATCGATCATCAGTGCGATCATCTATCCGTTAAATTGGTCAGATCATCCATCCTTTAGATCAGTCCGACCATCCATCCGCTAGATCTGCAGAGGGGGAGGAAGAGAAAAATGAAACATGATTAGAAATTAGCTTGGTACACACACTTGACACGACCTACCCTACAATAGCGCAGCATCGATCATCAGTTCGATCATCCATCCGTTAGATAAGTCCGATGATCCATCCGTTAGATCAGTCTGATGATCAATCTGTCAGATCAGCCCGATGATCCATCCACTAGATCTGCAGAGGGGAGGAAGAAAAAATGATTAGAAAATAGCTTGGTACACACATTTGTCAGTCCTACCCTTCACTAGCGCAGCATCGATCGTCAATCCGTTAGATAAGTCCGATGATCCATCCGTTAGATAAGTCTGATGATCCATCTGTCAGATCAGCCCGATGATCCATCCGCTAGATCTGCAGAGGGAGGAAGAGAAAAATGAAACATGATTAGAAAATAGCTTGGTACACACAATTGACACGACCTACCCTTCACTAGCGCAGCATCGATCATCAGTTCGATCATCCATCCGTTAGATAAGTCCGATGATCCATCCGTTAAATCAGTCTGATGATCCATCCGTTAGATCTGCAGAGGGGAAGAAGAAAAAAAGAAACATGATTAGAAAAAAGCTTGGTACATACAATTGGCACGACCTACCGTAAAATTGCGCAGCATCGATCGTCAGTGCGATCATCCATCCGTTAGATCAGTCCGACCATCCATCCGTTAGATCTGCAGAAGGGGAGGAAGAAATAATGAAACATGATTATAAAATAGCTTGGTATACACACTTGACACGACCTACCCTACAATAGCGCAGCATCGATCGTCAGTCCGCTCATCCATCCGTTAGATCTGCAGAGGGGAGGAAGAAAAAAAGAAAAACATGATTAGAAAAAAGCTTGGTACACACAATTGACACGACCTACCGTAAAATGTCGCAGCATCGATCGTCAGTGCGATCATCCATCCGTTAAATCGGTCCGATCATCCATCCGTTATGTCAGTCCGACCATCCATCCGTTAGATCTGCAGAGGGGAGGGAAAAAAAAGAAACATGATTAGAAAAAAGCTTGGTACACACAATTGACACGACCTACCGTACAATGGCGCAGCATCGATCGTCAGTGCGATCATCCATCCTTAAATTGGTCCGATCATCCATCCTTTAGATCAGTCCGACCATCCATCCGTTAGATCTGCAGAGGGGGAGGAAGACAAAAATGAAACATGATTATAAAATAGCTTGGTATACACACTTAACACGACCTACCCTACACTAGCGCAGCATCGATCGTCAGTCCGCTCATCCATCCGTTAGATCTGCAGAGGGGAGGAAGAAAAAAGAAACATGATTATAAAAAAGCTAAGTACACACAATTGGCACGACCTACCGTACAATGGCGCAGCATCGATCGTCAGTGCGATCATCCATTTGCTAAATCGGTCCGATCATCCATCCGTTAGATCAGTCCGACCATCCATCCGTTAGATCTGCAGAGGGGAGGAAGAAAAAATGAAACATGATTATATATTAGCTTGGTATACACACTAACACGACCTACCCTACACTAGCGCAGCATCGATGCTTTGTTCGATCATCCATCCGTTAAATCTGTCTGATCAACCATCCATTAGATCAGGCCGATCATCTATCTGTTAGATCAGTCCGATGATACATCCATTAGATGTGCGAGGGGAGGAAGAAAAAATGAATTATGATTAGAAAATAGCTTGGTACACAGTAGTAGTAGTAGTAGTAGTAGTAGTAGTAGTAGTAGTAGTAGTAGTAGTGGTAGTAGAAGTGGTAGTAGAAATAGTAGTGGTAGTAGAAGTAGTAGTAGTAGCAGTAGTAGTAGTAGTAATAGTAGTAGTAGTAGTAGTAGTAGTAGTAGTAGTAGTAGTAGTAGTAGTAGTAGTAGTAGCAATAGTAGTAGTAGCCGTAGTAGTAGTATTGGTGGTAGTAGTAGTAGTAATAATTGGTAGGATACGAAGTAGTAGTAATAGTAGTAGTAGTAGTAGTAGTAGTAGTAGTAGTAGTAGTAGTAGTAGTAGTAGTAGTAATGGTGGTAGTAGTAGTAGTAGTAGTAGTAGTAGTAGTAGTAGTAGTAGTAGTAGTAGTAGTATTAGTATTAGTATTAGTATTAGTATTAGTATTAGTAGTAGCAGTAGTAGTAGTAGTAATAGTAGGAATTAGTAGGGTACGAAGTAGTAGTAGTAGTAGTAGTAGTAGTAGTAGTAGTAGTAGTAGTAGTAGTAGTAGTAGTAGTAGTAGTATTAGTAGTAGTAGTAGGCTAGTAGAAAAAATTTGTAGTAATGCAAGTAGTAGTAGTACGTGGTAGTAGTAGTAGTAGTAGTAGTAGTAGTAGTAGTAGTAGTAGTAGTAGTAGTAGTAGTAGCAGTAGTAATAGTAATAATAGTAGTAGTAGTAGAAGTAGTAGTAGTAGTAGTAGTAGTAGTAGTAGTAGTAGTAGTAGTAGTAGTAGTAGTAGTAATAGGCTAGTAGAAAAGGTGTAGTAATGCAAGTAGTAGTAGTACGTGGTAGTAGTAGTAGTAGTAGTAGTAGTAGTAGTAGTAGTAGTAGTAGTAGTAGTAGTAGTAGTAGTAATAGTAGTATTAGTAGTAGTAGTAATAGTAGTAGTAGAATACGAAGTAGTAGTAGTATTAGTAGTAGTAGTAGTAGTAGTAGTAGTAGAAGTAGTATAATACGAAGTAGTTGTAGTAGTAGAAGTAGTAGTAGTAGTATCAGTAGTAGTAGCAGTAGTAGTAGTAGTAGTAGTAGTAGTAGTAGTAGTAGTAGTAGTAGTAGTAGTAGTAGTAGTAGTAGTAGTAGTAGTAGTAGTAGTAGGCTAGTAGAAAATGTGTAGTTATGCAAGTAGTAGGAGTACGTGATAGTAGTAGTTGTAGTAGTAGTAGTAGTAGTAGTAGTAGTAGTAGTAGTAGTAGTAGTAGTAGTAGTAGTAATAGTAGTAGTAGTATTAGTATATAGTAGTAGAAGTAGTAGTAGTAGTAGTAGTAGTAGTAGTAGTAGTAGTAGTAGTAGTAGTAGTAGTAGTAGTAGTAGTAATAGTAGTAGTAGTAGTAATAGGAATTAGTACGATACGAAGTATTAGTAGTAGTAGTAGTAGTAGTAGTAGTAGTAGTAGTAGAATACGATGTAGTAGTAGTAGTAGTAGTAGTAGTAGTAGTAGTAGTAGTAGTAGTAGTAGTAGTAGTAGTAGTAGTAGTAGTAGTAGTAGTAGAATACGAAGTAGTAGTAGTAGTAGTAGTAGTAGTAGTAGTAGTAGTAGTAGTAGTAGTAGTAGTAGTAGTAGTAGTAGTAGTAGTAGTAGCGTGTCCGGACTACTACCCCCTGGACAACCACCCCCTGGGGCACCACTGCGAGGTAGTGGAGCGATTTGGTGCATATCATAGTATAAAGTTGTTAACTGGTGTTGGAGGGAAAAGCACGGAATTTTCCACTCCCAAGGGATTTTAAATGCGCTTGAGTAAATTTTCTTCACGAAATAGCATTTAAAATCCCGAGGGGAACATTCCATGATTTTCCCCACAGCAAAGTTAACAGCTGTTGTATCATCTGAATTGTTATGTAACAGTGCCATGTAATATCAAAAAATATTACATGGCAGCTCATGTAGGTTTACTGTATTTACTAAGTCAGGTATAAACAGTAATATTATATGATACGTAGTTCAAGCTGTGGAATCAAACATTTATAATGTATGCATATTAAAGATAAATAACAGTTTTGGGAAAGTTACAGAAAACATTTATAATTTATCAATGTTGTTGAATAAGTATCTAAAAAGGGCTTGTGTGGTAAAATCCGAACCTAACGATGCGTTAAATGCAGAAATGTCGGCCCGCCCGTGAAATGTATAAATCCACAGCCCGTTCGCACCTGTCCGCGCCGCTAGCGCTGGACTGGAGTATCGACAAGCTGGGGACAAGCCCGTATAGCGAATGCACCTGGTCAATAATGCAAGTAGCGTATGCGCGATTCTCATTCCGCTTTGGCGATATCTATCCGCAGCGGAACGATTTGATAATTTACCAAATATATCAATTAGTAGGCGGTTTCCAGGCAAAATTTGTATCATACCGTATTAGTAAAAACATATTCTTTCACATGATTGGTAATAAGAACTTCCATTTCATTTTTTGAGAGAGGGGGCGTTTCCAAAAACTGGCCTATAAAAGTGGGACAGACAATCACCTCCACTATGGGGGGGGGGGGGGGGGGGGGGGAGGCATGTCCCCCCTTCCCCTCCCCCGGGTGCATTGTGTGCATTCAATTTTGCCAATGTTGTTACCGCAGTTGTATTTAGCAGTTCAAATCGTTTTTTAGCATTCTGATTCATATATTGATTATTCGGAAACATTTTGTTTGCATTCGATTTAAAACGTATGTCGATTTCGAGTAAATTCGTGATTACGTAATACCGCCCTCCGGGCAACTGAATACTTTTACTGTATAATGTCGATCAGGAGAGAAATAAAACTCACGTCTACATCATTCTGATAGTCTTGCAACTGAGCTTTATTCAATAAAAACATTCATTATGCCACATGGCGGATAAATATAACTCATTCCTGGTAATCGCGCGAACGCGCGGTTGCGGTTACCGTTAAGTAGGCCGTGGGAAACTGGGAATCGAACATGATAATATCTATTTGATTTTGCAAACACAATAAATGCAAATAGCGTGTTCTTTTTAGTTGAATGCTAAAAGTGGTAAATCACTTGATCGAAAAGCTAAATCGTATGAACATAATACAATTTTGAACCAAAATTACAAGCCTTCAGCTCAATTTCGTGTAATTGAATGACACGCTTATTGAAACGAATGAAAAGCTTACGAAATTGACCGAAAAATATATAGAACATGTGATACGCCTATGTCACACATGCACCGGATGCCGCACAATCTTTTTACCTACATTTCGGATTGCGATATCGTACGATGTCTGCAGTATATTCGTGTATTGGCAGTCCCGTAGCATGGGGGTGCGTACACCCCCCCCCCCCCCCCCATTCAGAAAGGTCCACTTTTTATCGTTCTCGGTCTCGGGCAGCGATCGGCCCATTTGACATTTGACGACCCCAATTACTCCCTGCTTACAAAACTAAAACAGTGGTCTAAATCAGCGACGGTAATTATCCATGGGGTAGTTGTCCGGGGGGTAGTTGTCCGGCGGGTGATTGTCCGGGGGGTAGTTGTCCGGGGGGTAGTTGTCCGGGGAGGTGATTGTCCGGGGGGTAGTTGTCCGGGGGGTAGTTGTCCGGGGGGTAGTTGTCCGGGGGGTAATCGTCCGGGGGGTAATTGTCCGGGGGGTAGTTGTCCGGGGAGTAGTTATCCGGGGGGTAATTGTCCGGGGGGTAGTTGTCTTGGGGGGTAGTTGTCTTGGGGGGTAATTGTCTTGGGGGTAATTGTCTTGGGGGGTAATTGTCTCGGGGGGTAATTGTCTTGGGGGGTAATTGTCTTGGGGGGTAATTGTCCTAGGGGGGTAATTGTCCGGGTGGTAGTTGTCCGGGGGGTAATTGTCCTAGGGGGGTAGTTGTCCGGGGGGTAATCGTCCGGGGGGTGGTTGTCCAGGGGGTAGTAGTCCTAGAACCTAGTAGTAGTAGTAGTAGTAGTAGTAGTAGTAGTAATATAATACGAAATAGTAGTAGTAGTAGTAGTAGTAGTAGTAGTAGTAGTAGTAGTAGTAGTAGTAGTAATAGTAGTAATAGTAGTAATAGTAGTAGTAGTAGTAGTAGTAGTAGTAGTAGTAGTAGTAGTAGTAGTAGTAGTAGTAGTAGTAGTAGTAGTAGTAGGAGGACTGGGGTACTACTCAGGGGCCGCGGAACCGGGGGGGGGGGGGACGACTTAAAACAAAGAAATACATAAGCACATAATAATAAGTATAATAACAACCCAAATGTGTTCAGCCCCCCCCCCCCTCCACTTTCAAAATCTTTCCGCGATCCCTGCTACTAACTGCAAATAAACAAAATAATTATGATCAACTCAGACATGTAATTATGATGTCACGTTTTGGATAGATAATGTTTGCTTTGTAAATATATATAGAAACACCCTTTTCCATTCGATAAGTTCGCTTGATATTGGCTATTGATATTATCAATATATTGTTGTGGAACACTCAATGACGGGTAGGCATTTAGGCTTCTAAACAGGATACGCTTCAACAATGTGACCCACTTATGAACAAATTGTAACCATGATGAATTTCAAAAAGTAATAATACTACTACCTGTAACGATGGTATTTTAAACAGTTCCAACATACTTGTATTTAACAAAATGTTGTATTATTCTGTACCATTTTCTGACGGTTGTTAAACGCCCACTAAAATTACAATTGTCTCATAGTCAATTATCTAAACGAATTCTGTTTTATTTATTATTTACACTAAACTCTGATCTGATGGCACCCGGGAGGGGGGGGGGGGGGGGGGTATGCGGGTGGTGAACCACACAAATTGGGGGGCGAGGGAATGCATATAAAAACACCCCACACGTTATCAATACACACACACCCCACACGTTATCAATACACACACACACACACACACACGCACACACACACACACACACTGTCACACACACACACACACATACACACACATACTTTTTTGTTGCGTTTTACCTGTGCAGAAGATGCCATTTCCTTCGTAGCCAGTATTGCAGGTGCATGTAAAGGACCCATCCGTGTTTATACACATGGCTTCGGGTGCACAGTTATTATCGACACTGGAGCTACATTCATCGTCATCTAGATGGTAGATAAAAAATGAAACATTAATTAATTTATGAAATGGAAACGAATATTATATATGACAGACTCACAAGAGACAAATTAACGTTATTTAGAAACACTATACCCTACATGCCATATACAAACACAAAATGACTAGTTGCACAATAATGATCATTCACACAGAAACGTTATACCAAAAACATTACTTTGAGTCAAGGAATTTTTGTTCCAGTGCATTTTTAGTGACACACGCAATACAGGTTGAAATTTGTGTCAATTTATACAAAGTGGTCGCCTGAACGATCGCCCTCCTGCCTGTCATAACTCAACGTGCATGAAACAAAATCGTGCTTTTTAGGACCAACCCATCATCCCCCTGACAAATTATGAGACCGCACACACTTGTACTGACAGATGTATCAGTCATCAGGAGGGGGGGGGGGGGGGGGGGGGGGGGTCACTAAACTCTACAATCGATTTTAGGATCGATTCAATATGACAATCATTACATAACATCGATGCTAACATCGATTTAGAGTTAGTGAAACACCTCCATTTATTTTGAAGCAGCGCCCTCAAGCGTACTACCTTGACAGATGTTCCGTCCCCGCTGTATCCAGCTCGGCAAGCACAGCTGAAGTTCCTTCGGTATTGGAACAATCCGCATTCGGGTCACAGCTGTCTGTCTGCTGCTGACACTCATCACTGTCTTTCAGACAAACAGAAAAACATGATGATACTTTAAATATGATGTACATGAACTTTAAACCAAAGTTAATTTAAACTTGTTTGTGAACATAGAGACTGATGGAATATCAGGTTGTGCATGTTCCAAGAATAACTAAACGATTGGTTGTTATTTAGAGCTTTAACAATCAATATAATTCTAAATAAATATTGTTTCCCATAAGTTCTTATCTTCTCAGAATAGCTTTTAAATTGCATGTTCTTCGTATAGGACAATGGTATCACCACAATGGCATATATTTTGGGCTTGCAAAAGGAGTGCATTAAATTATAAGCAGGAAGCTTTCAATACTTCATGTTAAACAGAAATATGTATATTCCCCCAAGAAGTATAATTTGCGGTGTCGTATTTCTTCATTTGTTTTAAATGCGTGTCTTGAAGTTCAATAAATTATGACATGTTGAAATCATGGTGTGCCATTAAAGCGAATGTCAACTATGTCTCGCAGGCATCATTTGTTCATTTCGTGGTATGTTGCAATATTTACCGCTGCAGTTCCTCATGTTAGCATCCAGGCCATACCCTTCATCACAAGGCACAGCCTGAATGACCCTGGCTAGTTGGTGCAGTTCATCTCACACAGATCTAGGGTGCTGCACTCATCAACATTGGCGTACCCGGGGGGGGGGGGGGGGGGTTCAAACCCCCCTGGTCTTGGTCTCGACAATTTGGAACCGGTCTCGGTCTCGAAAATTTTGAAAGTACTTGGTCTTGGCCTAAAAAAAATGTATGGACAACCTCCGCCCCCCCCCCCCTCCCCCCCCCCCCCCCCCTACTGAGAGGGGTTCTCAATTTTAGGTACTTGGTCTCGGCCCCGAACATTTTTTACGGACAAGTGGGAGTAGTAGTAGTAGTAGTAGTAGTAGTAGTAGTAGTAGTAGTAGTAGTAGTAGTAGCAGGTATGAGTAGTAGTAGTAGTAGTAGTAGTAGTAGTAGTAGTAGTAGTAGTAGTAGTAGTAGTAGTAGTAGTAGATAGTATGAGTAGTAGTAGTAGTAGTAGTAGTAGTAGTAGTAGTAGTAGTAGTAGTAGTAGTAATAGTAGTATGTAGTAGTAGTAGTAGTAGTTAGTAGTATAGTAGTAGTAGTAGTAGTAGTAGTAGGTAGTAGTAGTAGTAGTAGTAGTAGTAGTAGTAGTAGTAGTAGTAGTAGTAGTAGTAGAATGGTCTTGGTCTCGAAAATTTGGAACCGTCTCGGTCTCGAAAATTTTGAAAGTACTTGGTCTTGGCCTAAAAAAAATGTATGGACAACCTCGGTTGCTGTGGATTTTACAGAAAATAATGATATATAATGA